>JAJHIY020001536.1:692500-702952 GCA_022114975.2 Lampris megalopsis | reverse complement strand
CTCCACCAAATAAGAATCTGGATGTCATCAAAATCTACTCAAGCTAAATAGCAATAAGACTGAGCTCATGGTTGTGGCTCCCAAGGCGCTGCTCCAGAAGGTTGGAGAGCTTCTCCTCGACGTGGAGGGCTGCTCCATCTGTCCATCCCCAGAAGTCCGCAACCTGGGTGTCATTCTGGATTCTCTTTCACCTCAAAAACATCTCCAGACTCTGGCCACTACTCTCAGACTCCGTGGCAGAGACCCTCATCCGCACCTTCATCGCCTCTCGTCTGGATTATTGCAATGGAGTACTATCTGGGGTACCTAGCAAAGCCCTAGACAGGCTTCAGTGCAGAATTCAGCTGCCAGGGTGTTCCGCCGCACCAAGCCCTGGCAACACATCACTCCCACCCTTGTCCACCTTCACTGGCTCCCGGTCAAATCCTGCATTTCCTATAAAATCCTCCTCCTCACCTATGAATCCCTCCATGCCCTTACCCCCCAGTACCTATCACACCTCCTCAAATCCTATATTCTATTCCGGAATCTGCCGTCTGCAGACACTGGCCTGCTTTCCATCCCCCACACCAGCCTGCGGACTTTTGGGGATAGAGCCTTTGTGGCAGCCCCCACCCTTTGGAACTCTGTTCCAGCAGAGATCCGCAACACTGCTTCTTTCGACAATTCTAGAAGGCTACGGAACACCTACCTTTTTACTAAGGCCTGTGGTCTGTAGTCTTCTCATCTTTATTTTAATCTCTTTTTGGGGGGGGGCGGTCCTTGGGTTCCTTGAAAGGCGGGATACAAAACTAAGTTGTTGTTGTTGTTGTTGCTGCTGTTGTTGTCACTGCAGGAATGGGTGGAAGCTTTGGGAGAGGAATTCTCTGTCCCCTTGTTTGTTCTTGGGCCTAAATACACAGTAAGTAAAAAACTGCTTCTGGTTCTGGTCCTGGTCCATTTTCTATTTGGAACTTCTAAGCTAGCGATCTGGAAGAACAGGGAGAATTGGATGATAGGTCAGGGCTGGACTGATTCGGTGCAGAGTATGAAGGGTTAGGTGGTGGCTTGTGTGAGGATAGAGCACGGTTTCTACACCCTGACCAGTAATCTGGACCCCGTCAGGGCTCTGTGGGGGGTTCAGACAAATTTCATGTTCACTAAGGGAAGGTGGGTCACTTGTTCTTATTTTTTTAATTTATTATGGTTGTGTGTGTGTGTGTTTTTGAGAGAGAGAGAGAGAGAGAGAGAGAGAGAGAGAGAGAGAGAGAGAGGGAGAGAGAGAGAGAGAGAGACAGGGATTTTTTGTGTAGATAATTTGATGGAGCCACAGTAATGATGCCTGAGACTTTATTGTTTTGTAGCTTACCAGTTCATGTTGACATGATGGGACGACAGGATTTTTGCAACATTATGGAAATAAAAGTTATTTTAAAAGTCAAAAACCCCTATCTCTCTCTCTCTCTCTCTCTCTCTCTCTCTCTCTCTCTCTCTCTCTCTCTCTCTCCCTCACTCTCTCTGTCTCTCTCTCTCTGTCTCTGTCTCTGTCTCTGTCTCTCTGTCTCTCTGTCTCTCTGTCTCGCTCTCTTTCTGTCTCTCTCTCTCTCTCTCTCTCTCTCTCTCTGTCTCTGTCTCTGTCTCTGTCTCTGTCTCTCTCTCTGTCTCTGTCTCTGTCTCTGTCTCTGTCTCTGTCTCTGTCTCTGTCTCTCTCTCTCTCTCTCTCTCTCTGTCTCTCTCTCTCTCTCTCTCTCTCTCCCTCCCTCTCTCTGTCTCTGTCTCTGTCTCTCTCTCTCTCTCTCTCTCTCTCTCTCTCTATCTCTCTCTCTCTCTCTCTCTCTCCCCCTCACTCTCTCTGTCTCTGTCTCTGTCTCTCTCTCTCCCTCTCTCTCTGTCTCTGTCTCTCTCTCTCTCTCTCTCTCTGTCTCTCTCTCTCCCTCACTCTCTCTGTCACTCTGTCACCTCCCCTCCACCCTGCTCTCCTTTTTATCCCCGGTCCTCCTCCGTCCATCCTCCTGCGCTCCTCTCCATGGTGACACGTGGGGAGGAGGTGTGTTACTGTTGTCTGACATGCTGGCGGAACAGGAAGGGGAAGTGTGGTGACACGTAGGCCTCCAGCATGTTGTTGGCACGCGGCCCCGCAGCATCGGACACAACACTCACACGTGGTCTGGGGCTTCAACACAACGTAATGACGAGGTGTGTGTGTGTGTGTGTGTGTGTGTGTGTGTGTGTGTGTGTGTGTGTGCGTCTGAATGACAAACACAAATTGAACCCATGTGCGATGGAAGTATTCCACAGTGATGTGGAGAGGTGACAAACTTGACTCCACGTCATGTGACCTGGCTCTTCCTGGTGATGCGCCATGACAATGAAGATGCGTCGGAAGCGATGTAAGGACTGCAGGCGGTGATCGGACGTGTGACGGGCTGTAATTGAATCATATCGGCGGGTTTCCTCACACCCCCCTGGGGGCCGATGGAGGAAGAGAGCCGGGTGTGTTGGCCTTCCTCCATGACGCACGCCATGACGGAGAAGCTGACATGGTGAGCAGAGAGGCTGCGTGGTTCTGAGGTACCAGTTGTTCCTCCTTAAGGGTTCTTCAGACCCAGTGACGTCAGGGGAAGTGTTAACGAGACGCTGACATGACGCCCGGAAATCAGGGTTGAAAAATTCAAACAATTAAAACAAAAACAAAGCCGCGCTGATGATGATGATGATGATGATGATGATGATGATGATGATGATGATGATGATGATGATGACTTTGTGATTTTGATGCATTACCGCCGAGCCGGAAACTGGAGAAGAAGAGGGGGTTGCGGAGGTGAGCTCGTGCCTGTGTGGAGGCTGCAGGACAGGAAGGAGAAGAAGAAGAAGAGACTCTCCTGCCGTCAGCTTCGAGGAGGAAAGTTGAAAACGTCCATCCGATGTAGCCGCGGGGAGGAGGCGTGTGCGCGCGGGCCGGCGGACGTGCTCGCCGCCTCCTTTCTCACATCAGAGATTCCTCCGGTGTCCTCCTGCGTCGCCGCGGATGACACCGGAGGATCGATAAGCGCCTGAAATGAAAAGAGGAGCCGCTCGGGCCCCGAGGCGAAAGATCTCCTCCCGCAGCCTCCTCCGCGCTCCCGGCGCTGCTGCGCACCTTGCTCCGTGAGAAACAACACACTCTCTCTCCTCTTTCATTCTATGGGAAGGTAAGAGCAAGAATATAACCCCCCACCCCACCCCCACCCACACCCCACCCCACCCACACCCGTCCTGACGCGCTGACAGGCGCGGCGGGGCGCGCTGGCAGGACGAGCATGTGAAGGTTGAAGCCGCTCCATCACCACATCACGAGCACGCACACGGGTCAACTCGCGGTGAGATGACCGGCATGCGCGCGGGCCTGCGTGACTGCGTGCGTGACTGCGTGCGTGACTGCGTGCGCGACTGCGTGCGTGCGTCAGTTTTCTTGCTTCTCCTTCGTGTTTACGCGCACTGACGAGCGCGTGTCACCATCTCCAAATAGCTGTTGGGCTTAATCACGTGTTTGTTTTATAGCGCAATTAATCCTGTCGGTGAAAGTTTAATTTAATGTTGTGAAAAACAAAGGCGCGTGAGACTAACTTCCTGTGTCACATCCGCCTCGCGGAAATCATTTTATCATTTGGACGCATCGGCAAGTTTGGGACCGGTTTTCATACCTAATTATTTCATCATGTTTAATTATTTTATCACATTTAATTATTTTATGTTTAATTATTTCATCATGTTTAATTATTTCATCACGTTTCATTATTTTATGTTTAATTATTTTATCACGTTTAATTATTTCATCACGTTTAATTAGTTTATGTTAAATTATTTTATCACGTTTAAGTATTTCATCACGTTTAATTATTGTATCATGTTTAATTATTGTATCATGTTTGATTATTTTATGTTTAATTACTTTATCATGTGTAATTATTTCATCACGTTTTATTATTTTATCATGTTTCATTATTTCATCACGTTTAATTATTTTATCACGTTTAATTATTTTATCATGTGTAATTATTTTACCACGTTTAATTATTTTATCATGTTTAATTACTGTATCATGTTTAATTATTTTATCATGTTTAATTATTGTATCATGTTGTAAATGTTCAAAGCGCTCCGGCTGCAGCATCCGCGTGCTGGAGCCGGACCCCATGTGCGCATTAATTAGTGCAGTAATGGGAGTATGACTGCAAATGTGGAGCAGGGATTAAGGGCCGCGAGACGCGGCCTGCGATGGAAAATGAGTGTGAATGTGACGGATGACGAGCATCTGCTCACCCTCCCTCCCTCCCTCCCTCCCTCCCGAGCGTGTACCGCACTACACAACACTACACCGCACTACACCGCACTGTACCGCACTACACCGCAGTACACCGCAGTACACCGTAGTACACCGTAGTACACCGCAGTACACCGCACCACACCGCACTACGCCGTAGTACACCACAGTACACCGTAGTACACCGCAGTACACCGCACTATACCGCAGTACACCGCACTATACCGCAGTACACCGCACTATACCGCAGTACACCGCAGTACACCGCAGTACGCCGCAGTACGCCGTAGTACACGGTAGTACACAGTAGTATACGGTAGTACATGGTAGTATACGGTAGTACGCGGCAGTACACAGTAGTATATGGTAGTACACGGTAGTATACGGTAGTACGCGGCAGTACACAGTAGTACTCCGGCCATCGCTAAAGTATCCGATGTACCTGTATGTGTTTGTTTATTCTCCACGCGCGGCTGAATATAAAAACTACTTTGATAAAAAGTCGGCGGATAATAAAACTGATGAGAAATCAAAGCGCTTTGCCTCGCTCGCTGTGTTTCCTCTGAGTTCTGATTCTGACGAACTTCCGGTGTGTAACGGATGTCTCTTAAGATCCCTGTCAGTATTAATCACTATTCAGGATCCTCTGAGTTCTGATTCTGACGAACTTCCGGTGTGTCTCTTAAGATCCCTGTCAGTATTAATCACTATTCAGGATCCTCTGAGTTCTGATTCTGACGAACTTCCGGTGTGTCTCTTAAGATCCCTGTCAGTATTAATCACTATTCAGGATCCTCTGAGTTCTGATTCTGACGAACTTCCGGTGTGTCTCTTAAGATCCCTGTCAGTATTAATCACTATTCAGGATCCTCTGAGTTCTGATTCTGACGAACTTCCGGTGTGTCTCTTAAGATCCCTGTCAGTATTAATCACTATTCAGGATCCTCTGAGTTCTGATTCTGACGAACTTCCGGTGTGTCTCTTAAGATCCCTGTCAGTATTAATCACTATTCAGGATCCTCTGAGTTCTGATTCTGACGAACTTCCGGTGTGTCTCTTAAGATCCCTGTCAGTATTAATCACTATTCAGGATCCTCTGAGTTCTGATTCTGACGAACTTCCGGTGTGTCTCTTAAGATCCCTGTCAGTATTAATCACTATTCAGGATCCTCTGAGTTCTGATTCTGACGAACTTCCGGTGTGTCTCTTAAGATCCCTGTCAGTATGAATCACTATTCAGGATCCTCTGAGTTCTGATTCTGACGAACTTCCGGTGTGTCTCTTAAGATCCCTGCAATCACGATTCCTTCATGTTCATTCCGTCGTATCTCGCTGCTGATTCGCTGTTGCGTCAAAAGAGTTTTTATTATTATTATCATTATTATTATTATTATGGATGACGGTTCAGGTAATTAGCAGGTAATTAGCAGGTAATTAGCAGTCGAGCTGGTTCTCTGTGTTAAATGACCTGCTGGGTTAAAGGATGCCACGCGGTCATTTCATTTGCATTCACTTTTAATCGTGTTTTATTATTTCCTGATTGGGTCCGGGTGGTGTCGAGGGGTCCGGGTGGTGTCGGGGGGTCCGGGTGGTGTCGGGGGGTCCGGTCGGTGTCGGCGGGTCCGGGTGGTGTCGGGGGGCGGGGGCGTCTAGTTTCTGTTTTAGAAGGAGGGCTGCGATTTCCAATTCCGCTCATATTCTGTTTCATTGTCGTTGAAAGTTGAGAGCGTCCAAGTTTGTCCTCTCCCTTAAAGTGCGCACGCACGCACGCACGCGCACGCACGCACGCACGCACGCGCGCTGCGTCTCAGAGGTGGAGGAGGAAACGCGCCTCTGCCGTCTTTCAGGGGAGAAGGAAAAAGTTGCAGAAGCTGCAGGAGGACGAGGCAAACAGACGCTCTCTAAATAGATTCTCGTTTCTGCGCGTGGAGCGGACCGTCTGAGAGGAGGCGCAGACCGTCTGAGAGGAGGCGCGGACCGTCTGAGAGGAGGCGCGGACCGTCTGAGAGGAGGCGCAGACCGTCTGAGAGGAGGCGCCGGCGCTGCGATCACAAACCAGGAGGCGCTCACAAAGTTGAGCCGAACGCGGTGGACCTGGAAGTTGGCGTCTTTTATTTGATCTGATCGCAATAAGCTCGGCCGTCGCTGTGCGTGTGCGTGTGCGTGTGCGTGGCCACTGGAAGTTACCGCCCGCCTGAATCCAGCGCCGCGGCTCGGGGGAGACCCGGAGAACCGGTAAGACCTGTGCGGTGACGCGGATGAAGGAATTCGTTCCGCCGCGGATTCTGCTTGTGGGTGAAGCGCCGGTGTGCCAGCTCGGTGCCTTAATGAGGTCTCGGTAGGACGGCGAGGGCCGGGGCCGGGGCCGGGGCCGGGGCCGGGGCCGGGGCCGGGGCCGGGGCCGGGGCCGGGGCCGGGGCCGCGCTCCGCGCTCCGCTTCATGCGCTGTTAACGGAGAACACGTGGCCGCGGTTATCCGCTCTGTCTCCGCGTTAGAGGAGCGCCGGAGCCGCCGCCGGAGCCGCCGCCGGAGCCGCCGGAGCCGCCGCCCTCCGCGGCGCGCTCATTTGAAGCCGGAGACTCCGGGCCACGAGACACGCCGCAGCACGCGCACGCAGGGCGCGCGGCTGCTCACATCGCGCGTGTTCTTGGGCGGAGGGGGGTAAAGGTGTGCGGACGGAGAGAAGGCAGAAGAAAAGAGCGCGTCGGCCCGCGTGCAGCTGCTCCGGCCCGCGGGGCTGCAGAGCTCATCAGCGCCTCTGGCCTAATTACGCTGCCCGAACCATGTATGGCAGCATGGATGGAGGAGGAGCAGTTGTTGTTATTAATACTTTTGTATCGGTTGTTATGATTATCGAAATAATCGCAAATAATAATAAAAGTAATGAGAACTATCGCTGCCATAATTATTATTATTTTTATAATTATTGCTGCTATTGTTATTTTATATTATTATTACTATTACTATTTCTACTATCATTATTACTACTACTGCTACTATTACGATCAGTATTATTATTATTGATATTAATATTACTATTATTATAATTAGTACTATTATTATTATTATTATTATTATCATATTGGATCTTGTAATAATCGAAATAATTGCAAGTAATAATAATAGTGATAATAACAAAATGCAACCCATCCATCCACCCATCCATATCGCTGCCATCATTATAATAATTTTATCACTACTGTTGCTGTTGTTATTTTATATTATTATTATTTTTTTTTTTATTATTATTATTATGGTCAGTATGTTGCCCTTGTCTCATTGTCATTAAGACGGCTGTAGTTTTACGCTGACAACTGACACACGTCAGTCATGTATCACACAGTGTGTCCGTGATGACATTCATCACTGAAAACGATGTAGAGCGGTCGAACAACACCAGAACCGGTCCGGCGTCACGCGGGCTGTTATTGCGCGGGGCCTTTCCGTTCTCGGATGAAAACACATTCCGCTCCGGGCCGCTCCGAGCCGAAACATGCTCCTGCTCAGCAAAACCCCTGTCTTTAACTTTGGCTTTTGATTCATTTCTTCTGTGCAAATTAATATTTCAGGGGCGCACGTGACTGTCGGAGGACGCTCATTAGTAATGAGCGGACACATGTCACGTGTCACAACCTGAGGCTGCGCTTCGTTTAGGATGCGGACGCGCCAGAGGGGGGAAAGGGGTTGCGCAGGTTCACGCCGTGTAAAAGCTGACCTCCATGTTTCATCCTGGGGTGTGACGTGATGGATGTCGAGCAGGTGAAGCGGCTGCCCCCGCCGTGCGCGCGCGGAAGAGACCAGAACTGGGGGAATTGGGAGGACTGGGAGAATGCTTAACGGCGGGACTGTATGCATGCAAATTCCTATCGACTCCATTATCATAAGCAAACAGGGTGAGCCTGGACTAATAAAAGCCCATCTGTGGAACTTCATATGAGCTCGTCCAGGGCCGCGATAATGAATTTGGTAATATCCCACCGACAGACATCTCAATCAGACCCTAATCCCGAGATCTGACCACGGAGCCGCCGGCCCGCCGCCGCCGCCTCAGCCGGCAGGGACGCGGCTGCTGCGTCCGAACGCCTCTGCGGCACAAAGTTTGTGCTCGTCAGACTGGGAAGCTAAAGACTAAAACCAGGCCAGGGACTCCAGCAAGCCACACCGGCAAACTTCTTCCGCTTCTTCTTCTTCTTCTTCTTCTTCTTCTTACTATTATTATTATTATTGTTCTTGTTGTTGTTGTTACTGTAAACAGGAAGTCATGTCCCTGCTCATATTCTCTGTAATAACCCGTCACCATCACCTCTTCATCCATCTTTTCTCTCTTTTCGCAGAAGAGGTGTTTCCTCATTTGACACGATGGACTCCCACTGCCGCAGACTGGCCACCACGTCACCCCAGACAGGTGAGTGTCTCGCGCGCTACCGAGTCTGCGCAGTCGGCGCAAAGAGGACGGAACCGAACTGATGCAACGTGATATTTAATGTTTCACACCGACGGTTTTAAAGACACATGTTCGGTGGGTACCTGTTACTCCACTTGACTGTGCGCCGGCCGGTGGCTGGTGTCACAGCGCCACCTGGCGGCCGGCCTCAGACCTGCAGCGGAGGGAGGAGCCGGTCGTCCATCATCCGCAACAAAAGCTTTGATCGAATTAAAAGAAATTATTGATGTCTTGCAGCGTATAGCAACACTCCCCGCGACGCCTTCTTGCCAGCGAGGCCTGGCTCTGCTCTGGTCCTGGACTGCAGCACTCACACCACCGTTTCGTTTTTTCTTAAATCGTTGAAATTAATTACTGGGGTTTTTTTCTTTTTAAAATCAGGATAAAATCACAACACAAACCACAAAACGAAATAATTTTGGTACAGGCTCTGCAGGGGGCTAATGGTGAAGTATGTAATTATTAGTCATTATTTAGGGAAATTATAATGAATTTAACTGGATAACTGATGAATCTTATTCGGTTTGATTGAGCTGACCAACACAGGTCACGTGTCCTTGGCCTTAATACGTGGATGAAGACGAGATAGATGGACAGCTCGAGTGACGAAGACAACGACACACATCGGCGCTGAGGCCAACGGTCTCTCAGTAATATAATATGAAATAATACAATATAATGTAATATAATGTAATGTAATATAATGTAATGTAATATAATATAATATAATGTAATATAATGTAATGTAATAAATATATATATAATGTAATATGATATAAAATAATATAATATAATATATAATAGGATTTGATATAATATACTATAATATATTATAATATAATATATTATGATTTAATATAATATATTATAATATAATATAATATATAATATGATTTGAAATAATATACTATAATATTATATAGTATAATATGATATAATGTAATATAATGTAATATAATGTATAATATGATTTGATATAATATATTATAAAATAATATATTGTGATTTAATATAATATAATATTATTTAATATTATTTAATATAATATAATATGATTGAATATACTATAATGTAGCGTAATATGATTTAATATAGTACAATATAATATGATGTAATATAACATAATGTAGTGTAATATGATTTAATATCGTACAATATAATATGATTTAGTATCATATAATGTAGTATGACTGGAATATGAAGTAATATCATATAATGTAGTGTAATTTTGTATAATATAATAAGACTCGATATGATATGAAGTAATATAATATCATATAATGTAGTATGATATAATATGACTGGATATAATATGAAGTAATATCATATCATATAATGTAGTGTAATTTTGTATAATATAATATGACTGGATATAATATGAAGTAATATCATATCATATAAAGTAGTATAATATAATATGAAGTATAATATAATATGAAGTAATATCATATCATATAATGTAGTATAATATAATATGCAGTAATATCATATCATATAGTGTAGTATAATATAATATGAAGTAATATCATATCATATAATGTAGTATAATATGATATGAAGTAAAATCATATAATGTAGTATAATATAATATGAAGTAATATCACATCATATAATGTAGTATAATATGATATGAAGTAAAATCATATCATATAATGTAGTATAATATATTATGCAGTAATATATTAACATATAATGTAGTATAATATGATAGGAAGTAGTATC
>JAJHIY020001536.1:670000-687500 GCA_022114975.2 Lampris megalopsis | reverse complement strand
GCGGACGACCCCTCGGACGACCCGTCGAAGAAGAAGCGGCAGCGGCGGCAGAGGACGCACTTCACCAGCCAGCAGCTGCAGGAGCTGGAGGCCACCTTCCAGCGCAACCGCTACCCCGACATGAGCACGCGGGAGGAGATCGCCGTCTGGACCAACCTGACGGAGGCACGGGTCAGGGTAGGGACACACGCACACGCACGCACGCACGCACGCACACAGTTTTGGGTGCGTTTCGTGGCTTGTTGGTCATAACGGGGGGATTTACGCGCCGTCTCCGGACTTTACGCACGGTTACGCACGGACAGAACATGGAGAACAGGCTGCGGGAACAAACGACCTGAACTGGAAAACAACTGTTAAGGCCCCGTGTTCCTCTGACGATAGTGTCCGTGTTGATATCTGTGTTTTTATTCGCTTTCTTCAATAATCCCTCGCGCACGCTGTGCAAAATCACTCCGTTCGGTTTTATTACAGAAACTAAATCGTTGGATGTTGGGAGATGATTACAAACGTGCTGTAATTCAATTTCATGTCAACGTGAGACAATTAAATAGCGCTGCCGCGTGCCGCTGCCGCGTGCCCCGGTGGGTTTGGGGAGGATAACGGGCTGAGCACGTGACTGGGCCGGTGACAGATACCAGACGTGTTCCGCCGTCCGTGTGAAAGAGGTGTGAAGTTTGTATTTTGTCTCGTTACGGTCTGCCTGACGTGACGCGGGAGGGGACGCGCCGGAGCGCGCAGTGCGCCAGCACAGCGGCGGGCATTTACGCACAGCCAGAACTCAAAGAGACCCGCACTTTAACCCGAACAGCTCCTGCACTTCTGTGACGGGACTGGTGTTGGTTCTGTCTATGAAAATAACGTCGTTTGATTACAATTAAATAGATTAATTAAAACGCTGAATGGATATTTGTTTATTCGTGTATTTTGTTTCTCTGTAAAGACGCGTAGAAGACCGAAAGCCAGTCAGAGTCCCTGCATGTGAAAATGCCCCGCGGTCTAAATGAGATGGCCAGACCGCGTCCCTCACCGTCTCCTGTGTTGCAGGTCTGGTTCAAGAACCGGAGAGCCAAGTGGAGGAAGCGGGAGCGGAACCAGCAGGCAGAGCTCTGCAAGAACGGCTTCGGCCCGCAGTTCAACGGACTCATGCAGCCCTACGACGACATGTACCCGGGCTACACCTACAACAACTGGGCCGCCAAGGGCCTGACGTCGGCCTCGCTGTCCACCAAGAGCTTCCCCTTCTTCAACTCCATGAACGTCAACCCGCTGTCGTCGCAGACCATGTTCTCCCCGCCCAACTCCATCTCCTCCATGAGCATGACGTCCAGCATGGTGCCGTCCGTCCCCGGCGTGCCGGGCTCCGGACTCAACGGTCTCAACAACCTCAACAACCTCAGCAACCCCTCCCTCAACTCGGGGGTCCCCACGCCGGCCTGCCCCTACGCCCCGCCGACGCCCCCCTACGTCTACCGGGACACGTGTAACTCCAGCCTGGCCAGCCTGAGACTGAAAGCCAAGCAGCACTCCAGCTTTGGATACGCCAGCGTGCAGAACCCGGCGTCCAACCTGAGCGCGTGTCAGTACGCGGTGGATAGACCGGTCTAAGGACAAGCGCGCGCGCACGCGCGCGCGCGCACGCACGCACGTCGGCCATCGGAACAACAGACTACTTCTTTGTTTTCTTTCCCCATGTTTTAAATGGACGCTAAACGACTGAACCACTGACACACAAGCTGCGGCGCGCGGCGCGGCGCGGACGGGCCGACGGGCCGGTCCGCTTTGTAAAGCTCATCATGAGGTTTGTCGGTTCGTTTTTTATTTTGTAAAGCTCATCATGAGGTTTGTCGGTTTGTTTTTTATTTTGTAAAGCTCATCGTGAGGGGTTTCGGGGGGAGGGGCGGGGGGGGGGGGTTGGGACGCTCATTGTGGACTGGAAGGCTGTATAGATATATATAAATATATATAAATATATGTGAATCATCCTGTGCTGTTTGTCGAACCGAATGCTCTGTGGTCGTGCAGTCTCCTTCCGGTTCACGTGAATCCCGACGCATGCGGAGCTGCTCAGACCAGCCGTGTTTGCCTGCATCAAAAGGGGGTGTACATACAGCACGAGGCGCCAGCTGCGTGTTCCTGCCATATTATAAATTTATTATCGATGTCTGTGTGCATATGGATTTAGAGTAGTGACTCTGGGTTTCAAAAGAAGCGTCTTGGTGTCCCAGCAACAATGGCTTGGTTTTGCTCTGTGTAAACTATTTGGTACGGAACCATGGGTCTTTTTTCAACATCCAAAAATAAACTATTGTGTTTTATTTAATGGAAGTAAATATATTGTTCCAAACTCTCTGCTGCAGGACTTTATTCAAGCTTCTTGTCGAGCGCGTTTGTGTGTGCGTGCGTGTGTTTGTGTGTGTGTGCGTGCGTGCGTGCGTGTGCGTGTGTTAGCGGTGACAGTGTGTCCATAGTGGGTCTATTGTGTGTCTATTGTGTGTCTGTGGGCCTTCGAGTTTCCAAGGGACGCTAATCTATCGACAAAACAATGGGCTCCTCCAATACACACAATACACACACAATACACACAGAACACACACAACACACACACAATACACATACACACAATACACACACACAGAGGGGGTTGACAAGACGTCCCGTCAGATGAACTGGTGAGTGTCTGACTGGGGCTTGAAATAACACTGGAATCCACACCGACCACCAGTAAAACCAGTCAGGGTGCGGGTCTGCTGCAGGGGCCGAGCCAGAGATAAAACCCGTCCTGTTCCCGTTTGCTTTCTGTCGGCTTTACTTTAGTTCTGCAGCGAACGGCGGCGGCAGTCCACCCAGGGGACGTGGTCGTTACGGTCCTTCCTTCACCTTGTGAAACAGCAAAACCTCGTTTCTACGGCGGAATTAACCGCCGGGTCTCGCAGCGCCTTCCGGGATCAGTCTGTAGCCGTGCGTCTGTTGGAAAAACCACATTTACTAAAACCAAATTTACTAAAAAACTAAATTTACTAAAAACCACATTTACTAAAACCAAATTTACTAAAAAAAAAAACAAATTTACTAAAAACCACATTTACTAAAAAATAAATTTACTAAAAAACTAAATTTACTAACAAACAAATTTACTAAAAAACTAAATTTACTAAAAACTAAATTTACTAAAAACCAAATTTACTAAAAATCTAAATTTACTAAAACTTAATTTACTAAAAACTAAATTTACTAAAACTTAATTTACTAAAAACCAAATTTACTAAAAACTACATTTACTAAAAACTAAATTTACTAAAAACCAAATTTACTAAAAACTACATTTACAAAAAAACCAAATTTACTAAAAACTACATTTATTAAAAACCGCATTTACTAAAACTAAATTTACTAAAAACTAAATTTGCTAAAAACAAATTTACTAAAAGCCAAATTTACTAAAAACTAAATTTACTAAGAACTACATATCCTGTGTGAGATTTCTGAACCCGTTTTATGTTTTCAGCGTTTTTGTTTTGTTTTGTTTTTTTATTTATTTTTTTCAGTTTTTTTTGTTTTGGTTGTTTTTATTCATTTTTGTTTGCTGTTTTTTTTGCTTGTTGTTTTGTTTGGTTTTGTTTTGTTGTTGTTTGTTTTGTTTGTTTGTTTGTTTGTTGTTTTGTTTGTTTTGTTTGTTTTTGCACTGGTTCGCCTCCAGTTTGCCGTCCGTTCGTCTTCAGACGGATTTGAAATTTTGAAACATGGAAATAAAATCAGACGGCAGGAAACTGGAGGAGGAGGAGGAGGAAGAGGAGCTGCAGATGAACCAGAACAGCGGGGTTTTCTATTCAAATGAAAGACGATACAAAAAGCACGGATGAGAGACGTGGTTTCTTCCGCGTGGCTGGTTTTCTGCCGAGGTCCGGACTGTTGTCGCCGCCACGTGAACTCCGGTGCTGTTGGTTTAAAAGACAAATGAGGTCTCGTGTAATAACCCACGGCCCTGATTTAAAGGCTGGTCTCGAGCTAAGTGACAGGCCTTACGTTACCTCTCGCGAGGGGAATTAAATAACTGTGAGGCGGAATAAATCACCGCGCAGGTGGCAGCGCCTTCTGGAGGCTTCCCAGCGCGCGGGACGGAGGTGGAGGAACCAGTCTGCTCCCAATCCACATCCACCCACCGCCTCCTCACGCGGCCGCGGCGAGACTCCAGGTAGGACTTGGATTTATTTATCGTCTCAAAGCCCCTTAGACCCGGATTATCTCTGCGCCAGATGTTGCAGCTCCCGTCCATTCCTGAGTGGCTGAGCCGTCAGCCGGGATTTGACAGAGACCTGTCTGAGAATACACGTACCGCGGACTGTTACACAGACGCGTGTCCGCGTTGAGCCCGGATTAATATTCCCGTTGCACACACCGCGGACGGGCCGCCGCCGCTCGGACTGGCGAGTCTAACGAGACGCCGTGTTGTCCCAGGACCTGGTCCAGCATCAGCCCAGCTGCTCCCGCAGCACAGTGAGGACTTTTTCATTTGGAATTCACCTTTTAACAACGGCTTCTTCTTCTTCTTCTTCCTCGTCTTCTTCTTCTTCTTCTTGTTCTTGCGCTTCTTACTTTTCTTCTTCTTTTTCTTCTTCTTCTTGTTCTTGCGCTTCTTCTTTTCTTCTTCTTCTTCTTGAGCTCCTTCGACTCCTTCCGGCGTCTTCCCTGTTTGCTTGGTCACCGTTGCGGTTGTTTATATGTGTGCGTTGCGTTCCAGGGCCACTTCCTACGGACAGGCCGGAGGGAGTGAGGAAGAGGAGGAAGAGGAGGAGGAGGAGGAGGATGATGGTGGTGGTGGTGGTGTGAGACGTGGACGCGTGGCGGGGCTGATAGTCTGGATAACCAAGCAGCTCCGCGGAAAAGCGGGCGTGTTTCATCCCCGCTTTATTATGATTATGATGATTATGATGATTATTAAATCCTCCGTTTTCACCTCCCGGGAATCAGACCAACTGCACAACTAAGAGGAAAAGAGATTTCCTTCCTCCTTGACAAAAGGATTTGTTTACGTGTTTACATTCAAATTCCCGACACAGTCGTGACTTTTCTGACTTAGGACACTCGGCTGCGACTTGCGACTTGATCTCGTTTTACAGACGGGTCTTTATTTATGATTTCATTTTACGGACGGGTCTTTATTTATGATTTCATTTTACGGACGGGTCTTTATTTATGATTTCATCTTACAGACGGGTCTTTATTTATGATTTCATCTTACAGACGGGTCTTTATTTATGATTTCATCTTACAGACGGGTCTTTATTTATGATTTCATTTTACGGACGGGTCTTTATTTATGATTTCATCTTACAGACGGGTCTTTATTTATGATTTCATCTTACAGACGGGTCTTTATTTATGATTTCATTTTACGGACGGGTCTTTATTTATGATTTCATTTCATAGACGGGTCTTTATTTATGATTTCATTTTACGGACGGGTCTTTATTTATGATTTCATTTTACAGACGGGTCTTTATTTATGATTTCATTTTACAGACGGGTCTTTATTTATGATTTCATTTCACAGACGGGTCTGTATTTATGATTTCATTTTACAGACTGGTCTTTATTTATGATTTCATTTTACGGACGGGTCTTTATTTATGATTTCATTTTACAGACGGGTCTGTATTTATGATTTCATTTCATAGATGGGTCTGTATTTATGATTTCATTTTACAGACGGGTCTTTATTTATGATTTCATTTCACAGACGGGTCTGTATTTATGATTTCATTTTACAGACTGGTCTTTATTTATGATTTCATTTTACAGACTGGTCTTTATTTATGATTTCATTTTACAGACGGGTCTTTATTTATGATTTCATTTTACAGACGGGTCTTTATTTATGATTTCATTTTACGGACGGGTCTTTATTTATGATTTCATTTTACGGACTGGTCTTTATTTATGATTTCATTTCATATAGGGGTCCTTGTTTGTGATTTCATTTTACAGACGGGTCTTTATTTATGATCTCGTTTTACAGACCGGTCTTTATTTATGATGTGACGTCATGACGGGAGTTCAAACGTATTTGAACGTTTTGCGCTCTTTCAGCAAACCAAAAACGGACGCTCGGTTCGGCGCAAAGCCGGATGTGTTGTGTTTTGTACACAGGTCTGATTTTAATGAGCGCTAATGAGCCAGATAGTTAGATGGACTGTGATGTGGTCGAGCTTGCAGCTTACTTTGCACGGTACATTTATTTGGGATGCGTCATCAAACGCCTGTTTTAAACGTGGAGGAGGGAGCGCGCTCTGCAGCGGTGACTGCCGGGACGCCCTCGCGCCGCCCCTCGCGGTGATGCAAAAACTCACTTCACAAAACAAGAACGTGCGCGCGGCCGTGCGCGCGCGCGACAACGTGCACATGCCTAGTGTGTATGTGTGTGCGTGTGCGTGCGCGCGTGTGTGTGTGCGTGTGTGTGTGTGTGTGTGTGTGTGTGCATAAAATGCAGATCAGTAGTGATTACTACACAAACATGCACGCCCCGAGCACGCACATAACTCGTCCTGCTTTGCCAGTGGCTCGAGTGGGGGGGGGTTCGGCTTTGGACCAATCACAGTGCAGGGCCGCGGCTAAAGGTCACATGGTGTGACCTCACACATTCTCACTGTCACCTTACAGCCTGCAGAGAGACTCCACAAAACACCACGTCCCGGTCACACACAGCCGCTTTGACCCGGCCTGACCCGGCCTGCCGGTCCGGCCCGCCAGTCCATCACGTCCCGGTCACACACAGCCGCTTTGACCCGGCCTGCCGGTCCGGCCCGCCAGTCCATCACGTCCTGGTCACACACAGCTGCTCTGACCCGGCCTGCTGGGCCGGCCTGCCTGTCCGTCACGTCCCGGTCACACAAAGCCGCTCTGACCCGGTCTGCCGGTCCGGCCTGCCGGTCCATCATGTCCCAGTCACACACACAGCTGCTTTGATCCGGCCTGACCCAGCCTGCTGGTCCAGCCTGCCTGTCCGTCACGTCCCGGTCACACACAGCCGCTCTGACCCGGCCTGACCCGGCCTGCCAGTCCGATCTGCCGGTGCATCACGTTCTGGTCACACACACAGCCGCTGACCCGGCCTGCCGGTCCGGCCTGCCTGTCTGTCGTGTCCCAGCCACACACAGCCGGCCTGACCCGGCCTGCCGGTCCGGCCTGCCGGTCCGTCATGTCCCAATCACACACACAGCTGCTTTGATCCGGCCTGACCTGGCCTGCCACTCCAGCCTGCCTGTCCGTCACATCCTGGTCACACACAGCCGCTCTGACTCTGGCCTGCCGGTCCGTCACGTGCCGGTCACACAAAGCCGCTCTGACCCGGCCTGACCCGGCCTGCCGGTCCGTCACGTCCCAGTCACACACACAGCTGCTCTGACCCGGCCTGCCGGTCCGGCCTGCCTGTCCGTCATGTCCCGGTCACACGCAGCCGCACTGACCCGGCCTGACCCAGGCTGCCGGTCCGTCACGTCCCGGTAACACACATAGCCGCTCTGACCCGGCCTGACCCGGCCTGCTGGTCCGTCACTTCCCGGTCACACGCATAGCCGCTCTGACCCGGCCTGACACGGCCTGCCGGTCCGTCACGTCCCAGTCACATGCAGGCGCTCTGACCTGGCCTGACCAGGCCTGACTCGTCATGCCGGTCCGGCCTGCCTGTCCACAGCCGCTCTGACCCGGCCTGACCCGGCCTGACCCGGCCTGCCGGTCCGTCACGTCCCGGTCACACACACAGCCGCTCTGACCCGGCCTGACCCGGCCTGCCGGTCCGTCACGTCCCGGTCACACACACAGCCACTCGGACCCGGCCTGACCCGGCCTGCCGGTCCATAACGTCCCGGTCACACACACAGCCGCTCTGACCCGGCCTGCCGGTCTGTCAGGTCTCAGACCGTGTGAGACGGGTACAGAGCTGATCCGGTCCTCCAGACCGCTCAGTATTTTGGAAGAACTTTTCAGCAACACGTGATGATCTAAGAGCTTCCGGTTTCACCGCGTGTCCGGCGGTGTGTGTTCATAACCTGCTATGTCGCGTGTTTGAGCGTCGTAACGTCTGTTTATTTAATCATGTGCACGTGACGGCTCATACTGGCCTCGCGGTGTCGGCACGTTGGTGTGTGTGTGCGCGTGCGTGTAGCTCTTAGAAAAAAGGGCTTCACATTGAGCCGCGAGGAGGCCTCTGATGAGGGCCGGCAGAGCGCGTGAAAGCAGAGAAGCAGGGCGACTTTCCTGACGCGCGCGCTTCCTGCTCTCTGAAGCTTTTTAAAGAACACACACACACACACGCACACACACACACACACAGACACACACGTATACATATACATACACACACAGAAACACATACACACAAAAACAAACACACATAAATACACACACAGACACACACATACATACACACACACACATACACATACAGACACACAGACACACACTCACACAGACACAAACACTCACACATACACAGACACACACACATATACATACACACACACAGACACACACACACACACCCACAGACATACATACATACATACACACACAGATACACGCACATACATACACACACAGATACACACACACACATACACACACAGATACACACAGACACACATAGATACACACAAACATACACACACATACACACACACACAGATACACACAGACACACATAGATACACACAAACATACACACACATACACACACACACAGATACACACAGACACACACATCCACACATACACACAGACACACACACAGTGTTTTCTCTTTAAATGAATTGCTGCACATTAAACATGGCGAACACATCACTCGTGAGGCTCAAACACATGTATCCTTCCGCGGGACAAGCAGTAGGAGAAACGTGATCCACTGAGAGACTCACGACGACACATTTTATTCCGGAGAAGAAGAAGAAGAAGAAGAAGAAGAAGAAGAAGAAGAAGAAGAAGAAGAAGAAGAAGAAGCTGATCACGTGTCACCGGTCTTCCTCCACACGACGTCTGGTTGTCTCATCTTCCGCCATGTTTGGGTGGTTGGTGACTGCCGGCCGTAGCGCGAGGCTCCCTGAGGCCCTCAGGAGAGAGAAGGAGGAGGAGCAGGAGGAGAAGGAGAAGTAGAAGGAGAAGAAGAAGAGGAAGAAAGAGGAAGACAGTAACGTCAGCGAGACACCGGCGCTGGTCCAAGAACTGAATGAAGAGTTTAAAATGGTTTAAAATGGAGTCACCGTCAATAAAATCCACCACGGCGATTCATCCTTTCTTCAACCGTGGATTTAGACTCATACTAGCTGTCATATCGTTCTCCTACCGTTCTACTATCGTTCTACTATCGCTCTACTATCATTCTACTATCATTCTATCATTCTACTATCGTTCTACTATCATTCTATCATTCTACTATCGTTCTACTATCGTTCTACTATCATTCTCCTACCGTTCTACTATCGTTCTACTATCATTCTCCTACCGTTCTACTATCATTCTACTATCGCTCTACTATCATTCTACTATCATTCTATCATTCTACTATCGTTCTACTATCATTCTATCATTCTACTATCGTTCTACTATCGTTCTACTATCATTCTCCTACCGTTCTACTATCATTCTCCTACCGTTCTACTATCATTCTACTATCGCTCTACTATCATTCTACTATCGTTCTACTATCGTTCTCCTATCATTCCATCATTCTACTATCATTCTACTATCGTTCTGCTATCATTCTACTATCATTCTACTATCGCTCTACTATCATTCTACTATCGCTCTACTATCATTCTACTATCGTTCTACTATAGTTCTCCTATCATTCCATCATTCTACTATCATTCTACTATCGTTCTGCTATCATTCTACTATCATTCTACTATCGTTCTACTATCGTTCTACTATCATTCTACTATCGTTCTACTATCATTCTACTATCATTCTATCATTCTACTATCGTTCTGCTATCATTCTACTATCATTCTACTGTCATTCCATCATTCTACTATCGTTCTACTATCGTTCTACTATCATTCTACTATCGTTCTGCTATCATTCTACTATCATTCTACTATCATTCCATCATTCTACTATCGTTCTACTATCGTTCTACTATCATTCTACTATCGCTCTACTATCATTCTACTATCGTTCTACTATAGTTCTCCTATCATTCCATCATTCTACTATCATTCTACTATCGTTCTGCTATCATTCTACTATCATTCTACTATCGTTCTACTATCATTCTACTATCGTTCTACTATCATTCTACTATCATTCTATCATTCTACTATCATTCTACTATCGTTCTGCTATCATTCTACTATCATTCTACTATCATTCCATCATTCTACTATCGTTCTACTATCGTTCTACTATCGTTCTGCTATCATTCTACTATCATTCTACTATCATTCCATCATTCTACTATCGTTCTACTATCGTTCTACTATCATTCTACTATCGTTCTGCTATCATTCTACTATCATTCTATCATTCCATCATTCTACTATCATTCTATCATTCTACTATCGTTCTACTATCATTCTACTATCGTTCTACTATCATTCTATCATTCTACTATCGTTCTCCTATCATTCTACTATCGTTCTACTATCGTTCTCCTATCATTCTACTATCGTTCTAATATCATTCCATCATTCTACTATCGTTCTACTATCATTCTCCTATCATTCTATCATTCTACTATCGTTCTACTATCATTCTACTATCGTTCTACTATCATTCCATCATTCTACTATCGTTCTACTATCATTCTCCTATCATTCTATCATTCTACTATCGTTCAACTATCATTCCATCATTCTACTATCGTTCTGCTATCATTCTACTATCATTCTATCATTCCATCATTCTACTATCATTCTATCATTCTGCTATCGTTCTACTATCATTCTACTATCGTTCTACTATCATTCTATCGTTCTACTATCATTCTATCATTTTACTATCGTTCTACTACCGTTCTATCGTTCTACTATCGTTCTACTATCATTCTATCATTTTACTATCGTTCTACTATATTCTATCAGTCTGCTATCGTTCTACTATCATTCTATCGTTCTACTATCATTCTATCATTTTACTATCGTTCTACTATATTCTATCAGTCTACTATCGTTCTACTACCGTTCTACTATCATTCTCATTCTACTATCATTCTACTATCATTTTCATTCTACTATCATTCTACTATCATTCTAATATCATTCTACTATCGTCCTACTATCATTTTACTATCGTTCTATCATGCTACTATCATTCTCATTCTACTATCGTATCATTCTACTATCGTTCTACTATCATTCTACTATCATTCTCGTTCTACTGTCGTTCTACTACCGTTCTCATTCTACTGTCATTCTACTATCAATCTCATTCTACTATCGTATCATTCTACTATCGTTCTACTATCATTCTACTATCGTTCTCGTTCTACTGTCGTTCTACTACCGTTCTCATTCTACTGTCATTCTACTATCATTCTCATTCTACTGTCGTTCTACTGTCGTTCTCATTCTACTGTCATTCTACTGTTGTTCTACTATCATTCTACTATCAATCTCATTCTACTATTGTTCCACCATATTCTATATTCATTCTACTATCGTTCTACTGTTGTTCCGGTGTAAGTGGAAAAAGCCCACCAGTGGACTGAGAGTGTAATCACACAGCTCTTTGGCATCATGGTTGAGTGACGTCTCCACTCACAGCACATCGTGTCTGCCCACGTTAAGCTGACCATAGACATATAAAGAGTAGACGCCGCGTTGGCTGTTGGGGCGCGAGAAATACGGCCGCCATCTTGGAGCGGTCATCCTACCAGTTGCCTAGCAGCAGAATACGCGACTGAGAAAGATGCCAGAACGCTGTTCAGCATGTTCCTGCTCCAATCGACGGACCGTGGAAAACAGGAGTCGGGGGATTACTTTTCACAAGGAAGAGTGAACATCACTATTGGTGGTATGTTGTGAATATAATATTACTGTACTGTATTTATGTCCAACTGCGAAATCGTAGCCAGCCAGCCAGCTAGCTAGGCTATGCTCAGTGCCGGTGTTCCCCCGGCTATGAACTGAGACTTTATAAGTCATATTCCGTAACACTGACTTAACAACTGACAGAAGAATGCTGTTGTACCAATAACACAATATTGACGTTACTGGTGTTGTGTTGAGCAGCGAATGTTACACAGGTGGCCCAGCACAGCCTGTATTATTCCCACGTCACCCATCCTAACAACGGGAAGACAGGGGAGAGCCGGGCCGGAAGTAACACGCCGCCAAATTAGCACAGAGCTGTTTCCAAGGAAACAACACAGGACGTGACGCCATGAAGTCAGTGTGTGTGCTTATAAGACCTCTCCCCCCTTCTCCCCAAACACTGGCGCGAAACGCAGTTATTTAAAACAGTTCCAGAGCGGAAGCTGTCCTGTGACGTGTGCCGTGCGAGCCTCGTCGGAGATGCTGCCGTGCCATCATCACGTGACGAGAGCTGCCCGCCCGCCCCCTTCCGGCCCCGCGACACAACGGCGGCGGGCGGCGGCGGCGGCGGCCTAGTGACCCGTCACAAGGCTCAGGGATTATCTGGTTTTAACACATACTTTCATCTGTGTATGTTAAAGCTGCTTTGCTCTTTGTTCTTATTTTCCCTGTTGTGTAACGTGTCTCTGAGCACTGTGTGAAGCGCTATGTCAATATAACGTCTCATCATTATTATTAGTATTATTATTATTGTTATTGTTATTAGTAGAAGGGGCTGAGAGCTGCAGAGAGGGTGGTTGGCCAAGCTGCAGCACAGCAAACTCCAAAGCGGTCTAGAGTCCCCACATGACCGTCCGAGAGGAGACTGGCACGGAGCAGGGCGGCTCTCTGCTTGGCTCGGAGACACACTGAGGAGACGCAGCCTGCCGTCGACAACCACCACTACAACTTGTTGTCTCGGGTTGTGTCTGTGTTTCTCAAGATGCGGTGGCAGCACATGGCAAAACTCACCTCTCTTGACCCGCAGAGAGGGAGCACGAGAAAGAACCTCTGCAGAACAGGTCTCTTTCCAGGGTTTTAGGGGTTTCATGTCAAGCTTTAATTAGCAACTTTTATTTTCCCCCTACACTGTTTATATGTGTATCTCTCTTTAAAATATAGTATATGTATATCTGTATTTATTTTTATTATTACAGCATACTGTTGGATATGATTACGATATTATTACAGTATTATACCACTTTATTATACACACACACACACACACACACTGTATACTTCCTACCCTCACATGTAAATATTTTGTGTTGTTGTCAGTGTTTACGTTTGTCCATTGTGTGTAATGTACTGCTCACCTATGTAAGCAACTTTGTACATGTGTAAATATGGTTTGGGGCGGGGATTTATATATGTTTTAATTTTCTCTGATATATAACATATATTGTTGTTATATATACTGTAGATATATAATGTGTTCATATATTGTTTATATATTTATATAGCCTAATCATATATTGTTTCTTCAACTTATTAAAATAGCTGACTTTACTGCCACTATCTGCTTCTGCCTCTCGATCATATTTTAGCGTGTGTGTGTGTGTGTGTGTGTGTGTGTGTGTGTGTGTGTTTATAGTGAGTGTTTTGCTAAATACCGTATTGTTCCGAATATAAGACGACCTTGATTATAAGACGACCCCCCCCCTCTTTTTTCAAGACTCATTTTTGTAAAAA
Organism: Lampris megalopsis; assembly: GCA_022114975.2. Lineage (NCBI taxonomy): Eukaryota > Metazoa > Chordata > Actinopteri > Lampriformes > Lampridae > Lampris > Lampris megalopsis. The sequence continues at coordinate 673,743 of JAJHIY020001536.1, read as the reverse complement.
CACTTTTTGAAGAGCAAATATTGGTTTTATAAAGAAAAACATTATATTTGAAAATAATGATAATAAAAACACATTGAATAAAACAAGGTAGTCTGTTTAACAGCTTTTAAATAAAATTATGTTTTCAATATATTTTAGATGAAATTGTCACATTTAAATAAAAAAATGTAAATACATTTGTAAATGAATGACTTGTGGTATTTAAATAGCATACAAATGAAAATAAACTGTAGTCTACTGAGACTATTAATCTCATTCTAGTGGTTATGAGGGTACATAACTCCCCTTATTGAGCTGGTAGGAACGTTAGTTTACAGCTGCCGTTTCCTCGGTTCGGGTCTACAGTGACGCACTTCCGCTGCGCGGGTTTTTTTGGGTTGTTGTTGTAATGGGGGAAGGAATAAATGGTGCACGTTGTGTAGCCGAAAGAGAAAGTTGTCACGACTCCTGCTTGAGCTCCTCTACACCGGTGACCCCCACGTTTGTCTCTTGGTAGTTATCAGAGACAATCTTTCGAACGAACATGGTTGACGAAATCAACGCGGTTTCTCTCAAATGGCCAGAGTTCTGGGAGTCATCGGCAACGACATGGTTCGCCCAGGCGGAAGCGCAGTTTGCTATCCGCAAGATAACGGATGATGCTACTAAATACTACTACGTGGTATCGGCGCTCGGGGGTTCGACTGCAACTAGAGTGGGGAGTCTCCTTACAAATCCTCCGGCGGCAGACAAATACAGGGTGCTCAAAGACCACCTCTTGAAGATGTTTGAACTTTCCGACGCCGAGAGGACCCACCGTCTCTTTTCTCTGCAAGGCTTGGGTGACAGCAGGCCATCCCAGCTCATGGACACAATGCTGAATCTGCTGGGACCGGCGCACACACCTGATTTCCTCTTTGTCCAACTGTTTCTGTGACCGCTGCCTGCTCAGGTGCGGACCGCTTTGGCTAACACCAGCATTACCGATTGCTGCAAGCTAGCTGAAGAAGCTGACAAGTTCTTCCTGGCCAGCCAACAGCAGCACTGCGCATCCGCGCTCACCCCTGCCCACCCCCACACGCCACCACCTGGTGACTCCATGGTGGTCGCCGCGGCAACCCCCGGTCGGCGACAGGAGCCCGGCCTGTGCTTTTACCATGCAAAGTTCGGGGCCAATGCGAAAAAGTGCACCTCCCCGTCTAATTTCAGCTCGTCGGGAAACGCCAAGGCCGGCGCTCACTAGTGGCCATTGGCGTCGGCGTGGAGGACAACAGGCTACTTTTCCTGCGAGACTCCATCTCGGGGCGGCGTTTCCTATGCGACACTGGGGCGCAGAGGAGTGCCGTACCTGCATGGAGTGTGGACGCCCTGTCGGGCGCTCACGGCCCTCCCATGGAAGCTGCTAACGGCAGCTCTATCCGTACGTACGGCACGAGGCACATTGACATGTGTTTTAACGGACAGCGGTTCAGCTGGGATTTTGTCACCGCCGACGTGGCATTTCCCCTCCTCGGTGCAGATTTCCTTTGTGCTCACGGGCTGCTGGCGGACGTCAGGAATCGACGCCTGATTGACGCCGTCACCTTCGCTTCACACGCGTGTGCATTCAGCGATACAGGCTCCGTCAGGCTGTCCAGCATGCTCTCCAATGAGGACGTGTTTCTCCATCTTCTCTGAGTTCCCTGACCTCACTCAGCCCACATTCTCGTCATCTACGACCAAACATGGGGTTGAGCACCACATCGTCACCACCGGCCCGCCGGTGCACGCCCGAGCTCGGCGCCTCGACCCGACCAAGCTCTCTGTCGCCAAGGCGGAGTTTGAAAACATGGAGCGCCTCGGCATCATCCGCCGCTCCAGCAGCCCGTGGGCTTCACCCCTCCACATAGTGCCTAAGCCTGGCGGTGGGTGGCGTCCATGTGGTGACTACCGTCGGCTCAATGACGCAACAACACCGGACCGCTACCCGGTCCCCCACATCCAAGATTTCTCCGCCCACCTGGCTGGGACAGTGATCTTTTCCAAGGTGGACCTCATCCGTGGACACCACCAGGTGCCCGTCCATCCCGCTGATGTCCCCAAAACGGCTGTGACAACTCCGTTCGGACTGTTCGAGTTCCTGCGCATGCCGTTTGGGCACGCCGCGCAGTCCTTCCAACGCCTCATGGACTCAGTGTTGCAGGACCTGCCTTTCCTCTTTGTGTACCTGGATGACATCCTGGTCGCTAGCACCTCCGTGTCCGAGCACTTGTCCCACCCCAGAGTCCTTTTCGAGAGGCTCAGCCTGCACGGGTTGATAGTTAACCCGGCCAAATGCCAGTTTGGTCTGAGCACCATCGACTTCCTGGGCCACCGGGTCACCAAGGACGGGGCGGCCCCCCTTCCATCTAAGGTGGAGGCCGTCGCAGACTTTCCACGCCCACACACGGCCCAGTCCCTCCGGGAGCTCATTGGCATGGTGTCCTTCTATCACCGGTTTATCCCCCGGGCTGCCGATCTCCTCCGCCCCCTATATGAGGTTCTGAAGGGCACAGCCCCCAAACACGCTGTGGACTGGTCTGCAGAGAGGGACACGGCTTTTAAGGATGTGAAGGCCGCCCTGGCTGACGCGGCGATGCTGGCACACCCTGTGTCTGGAGCGCCCATTGCCATCACGACGGATGCTTCGGACTACGCTGTCGGCGCGGTTTACGAGCAGCGGGTGAGCGGCGCGTGGCAGCCGCTTGCCTTCTTCAGCCGGCAGTTGAACCTGAGAGAGCGCAAATACAGCACCTTTGATCGTGAGCTGCTTGGCCTTTTCCTCGCTGTTAGGCACTTTCGTTTCCTCCTGGAGGGCCGTCAGTTCACGGCTTTCGTCGATCACAAACCGCTGGTGTTCGCGATGGCCAAGGTGGCAGAGCCGTGGTCAGCCCGCCAGCAGCGACAGTTGGCCTACATCTCAGAGTTTACCACCAACGTGAGGCATGTCGCTGGGAACTCCAACCCGGTCGCTGACTGTCTCTCCCGGACCATCGCTGGTGCCGCCCATTTGGGACTCGACTACAGCCAGATGGCGGCTGACCAGGCCGCCGACCCAGGAGTGCAGCCATGCAGGACCGCCGTCACAGGGCTGCAGTTGGAGGATGTGACTTTCGACGACGCCGGCGCCACACTCCTGTGCGACGTCTATACGGGTCAGCCCCGCCCCGTCGTTCCGACTGCTGGGAGGCGGCGGGTCTTCGACGCAGTCCACGGGCTGTCTCACCCTGGCAGAAAGCCTTCACAGAGGTTGGTGGCGGCAAAGTTTGTCTGGCATGGACTCAAAAAGGATGTGAGGGACTGGGCTGACACCTGTGTGGAGTGCCAACGCTCCAAAGTGCTCCGGCACGTCAAAGCGCCCCTGATACCTTTCACGGTACCTGAGAGGAGGTTCGACCACGTGAATGTGGACCTGGTGGGCCCCCTACCCCCCTCCCGTGGTTTCACATACCTGCTCACCATGGTCGACAGGACCACGCGATGGCCAGAGGCCGTCCCGCTTTCGTCCACGACAGCGCCTGAGGTTGCCCGAGCGTTCATCGGAACCTGGGTCGCCCGCTTTGGCACCCCATCTGACCTCTCCTCGGACAGAGGGCCGCAATTCACGTCAGCGCTCTGGGAGGAGATGGCCGCGGGTTTAGGGGTGAGGCTCCATCGCGCCACAGCATATCACCCTCAGGCGAATGGATTGGTCGAGAGGTTCCATCGCTCGATGAAGGCCGCATTGCGGGCTACCCTCAAGGACA
>JAJHIY020001536.1:510000-665000 GCA_022114975.2 Lampris megalopsis | reverse complement strand
GTATCACGTGTTTTGGAAGGTAGAAGATCCGCTTCCTGAACCCGTGTGACACGTGCAGGATGTCACAGTCAGTCTTCTCGTGCCCACAGCAAAACAACTACAACTCGGGACGCGCACATGCTCCCCCTCATGTCCCACGTTCAGCTTGTTTCCCTTTTTACAGCCGCCTGATGTTTCACTCGGCAAGGAAAGCTCCTAAAGAGGGAGGGATTCATGGACTGAAGAGCTCCAATCTCTCCTCTCATCTGCTGCTCTTTTCTTCTCCTGTGGTCCGGCTCAGTGACGTCATACTAACGCACACACACACACACACACACACACACAGCTAGCTAGATAGACAGACAACTAGCTAGCTAGCTAGCTAGCTAGCTAGATAGCTAGATAGATAGATAGATAGATAGATAGACAGACATGATTTAAAGTACTGTTATGACAGTTTAACATCTCTTACGTCATTACAGATGAACGGCTGAGTTGGAAAAGCAACATGATTAACCTTACTCCTCTCTAGCAGGTTGCTCCCCTCCCCCTTCTCATCTTCCCCGTCTTCTTCTCCTCACCTACTCCCCGTCTTCTCCTCCTCCTCGTCTTCTTCTCGCAGCAGCGTGCATGTGCAGGTGAGCAGCATGCAGGATGTGAGCGGCCTGACTGGATGTCAGACAGCAGTGACTCGTGTGACAGATTGAGGATTTAACTGAAATCCATTCAGGAGTGTTGATCTTTACAAGAACTCCAACCAGAGCCCAGGAATCTGCTTCTGTTGTCTCTACTGTCTCCACTGTCCCTTCTACCTATACTGTATCTACTGTTTGTAATGTCTCCACTGTTTCCATTGACTCTACTGTCTCCACTGTTTCTATTGTCTCTCCTGTCTCCACTGTTTCTACGGCATCCACGGTCTCTACTGTCTCTACTGTCTCTATTGTCTCCGCTGTCTCTTGAGTCGCCGCTGTTTCTACTGTGTCCGCTGTCTCCACTGTCGCCACTGTGTCTATTGTCTCTACTGTCTCCACTGTTTCTGCGATCTCCGTTGTCTCCACTGTTTCTACTGTGTCCACTGTCTCTACTGTCGCCACTGTTTCTGTTGGCTCCACTGCCTCTACTGTCTCCACTGTTTCCATTGTCTCTACTGTCTCCATGGTTTCTACAGTCTATACTGTTTCTATGGTCTCCAATGTCTCTTCTGTCGCCACTGTTTCCATTGTCTCCATTGTTTCTATTGTTTCGGCTGTTGCTACTATTTCTACTGTCTCCACTGGTTCTACGGTCTCCACTGTCTCCACTGGTTCTACGGTCTCCACTGTCTCCACTGTCTCTACCGTTCCTACTGTCTTTACTGTCTCCACTGTTTCCATTGTCTCTACTGTCTCCATTGTTTCTACTGACTCGACTGTTTCTACGGTCTCCACTGTCTCTACTGTTCCTACGGTCTCCATGGTTTCTACAGTCTCCACTGTTTCTATGGTCTCCAATGTCTCTTCTGTCGCCACTGTTTCCATTGTCTCCATTGTTTCTATTGTTTCGGCTGTTGCTACTATTTCTACTGTCTCCACTGGTTCTACGGTCTCCACTGTCTCCACTGTCTCTACCGTTCCTACTGTCTTTACTGTCTCCACTGTGTCTATGGTCTCCACTCCCTCTACTGTCTCCATTGTTTCTACTGTTTCTGCTGTCCCCACTGTTTCCATTGTCTCTACTTTCTGCACCGGTTCGACTGCCTTTACTGTCTCTACTGTTTCCACTGACTCTACGGTCGCTACTGTCTCCACTGTTTCTATTGTCTCTACAGTTTCTATTGTCGCCACTGTTTCTACGGTCTCCACTTTATCTACTGTCTATACTGTTTCTTCTGTCCCCATTGTTTCTATTGTCTCCACATACTCTACTGTTTATATTGTCGCCACTGTCTCCACTGTTTCTACTGTCTCTACTGTCTTCAATGTTCTACTGTCTTTACTGTCTCCACTGTTTCTATGGTCTCCATGGACTCTATGGTCGCTACTGTCTCCACTGATTCTATTGTCTCTATTGTCTCCACTGTTTCTACGGTCTCCAATTTTTTCTATGGTCTCCACTGTCTCTACTGTCTCCACTGTTCTTCTACTGTTCTTCTACTGGCTCCACTGTCTCTACCTTGCCCACTGTTTCTTCTACTGTCTCTACTGGCTCCACTATCTCTTCTGCCTGTACTGTATCTAATCTCTGTACTTCAGGTCCAGCTCCAGACATGGGATACCCGTCAGGCCCAGGTTTAGATGGACGGGGCTTTGGAGGAGATGCGAGATGGTGTAGAATGCTGGACAGTCTTCTGTAGCTGCTGTGCAGAGAAAACAGCTGTTCCCAGACCAGTGGCTTCCTCCCAGTTCAGATCTACGTGCTGGGAGTGAGCCCAGTGTTCACTGATTATTCATCAAACTCTTAATTTGGGGGAGAAGGGGACCTCATCTTTAAATGGGTGTGTTGTAACCCAATGGTCAGTTTACGCTTTTTTTTATTGTTTTGGATCAGAAATGTAACAGAATGTGAGATAGTCTCATTATCTTACTTTATCTTGAGTCCAGTATGGTAGAGTCCGCTGATCCCTGTTGTCTCCCTGCAGGACTGAAGACACCGCTGTATGGATCATAAACCAGGAAAGGTGTTGAGTCTTTAAATCAGCAGAATAGAAAACAATAAAATGATCCTAACAATGTATTTCATTGATTGTTTCCACCATTTCTCTGTGTTGGCTGAACTCTGTAATCTCTCTTTCTGTCCTCCCTCCTTAGCGATGACGTGTGAGATTCATAGTGACTGATGAGAAAGAAGAAACGACAGGAGGAAGGAAGATGACCTGTCTGTCTCTTATTCACCTCTGTGTTGCTGAAAGCCCTTCTTTCGTGTGATAATGCCAAGTGCGTAATTACACAAGTGCTGGAATATTAGTTGGTTAATTTTTACATGAATCTCAAAAGAAAAAGAAAAGAGGATTGACCATGAGTGAAATACCCACCTTCCAACGGTGAACAAATAGGACATAGCAGAACATTCTGGCTCAACAACAAAGTCCTTATGTTACATTTCTTCAAGTGGTTTCACTGGGGGGGGGGGGAGAAAAGAAAAAGAAAAAAACTGCCATTTTCCTGTTCTTACTGATTGGGCCAATAGGGGGCAGCAAGGCTTTTCATTGTGTTCGATAATAAACTACTGTACACGAACTACTTTACCATTTAGATGTAGCACTTATCCTCACTGCTTACTTGATTAATAAAATTTAAATATCAACTATCATTAATTTCTAGTTAAGTATTTCAACCTCGTCAGACAAAGGCTGGGGCGTAATTCCTCCACGGTGAGAAGTGATGAAGTCATATTTATTCAGGCGCTGCGTCTTTTTGGGCGGTATGACGTCACTTATCAGCTCCAAAGACCCAAGGCTCGTGTTGTGTAAAGCCTCCGAGCTGCAGGACATTCCCACTTCGTCCTGAATCGTCCCGGACGTCCCGGAGATGTTCTACTGTCATCACCACTGTAAACCAGCAGGCCGCGTTCCCTCTCTGGGCGCTCTGGGAGGAGCCCTGCTGCCCTGCCGCGTCACGTGATCTCCTCCTCCTCATCCCCGCGTCGGTTCACCAGCCCTCTCTCGTGTGGCGCCATGTGGCGCCATGTGGCGCAGCCACCTGCGGCACGGCACACTTACTTCGTCCGGGGTCTCACACATTAGACTCGAGATGTGTAATGTGGGTTCACGTTACGAATCCATTTTAGTATAATGCTCAGAAAACGGACCTAAGGTTCACCGCTCCGCCGCCAGAGGGCGCTGAAATAGTTCATAGGCCCCACGTCCTCTAATGTGGACTAGTGCTGGTTTACTGGCGTAAGACGTGAGAGTCAGAGACAGGTAGCGGCTACATTGTACATCTGTGTGTGTTATTTGTAACAGTTTCCTCCGAGCGCGTGTCTCCTGCACACGCCAGGTCACAGCACACACGCCGAGCTGGTGATCCAGCAGAAGACGGGAGGAGGCTCAGCGCCGTCAGGCAGCAGGGGGCACGGTGGCGCAGCGGTTAGGGGGTCGCCTCACAGCAAGAAGGTCCTGGGTTCGAGCCCCGGGGTAGTCCGACCTTGGGGGTGGTCCCGGGTCGTCCTCTGTGTGGAGTCTGCATGTTGTCCCCGTGTCTGCGTGGGTTTCCTCCGGGGGCTCCGGTTTCCAAACACATGTAGGTCAGGTGGACCACTGTACTATAGTGTGTGTGTCTGTGATAGATAGATAGATAGATAGATAGATAGACAGATGGATGGGTGGCCTGTCCAGCGTGTCTCCCCGCCTGCCGCCCAGTGACTGCTGGGATAGGCTGCAGCATCCCTGAGAGCAGGATAAGCGGTTAGGATAATGGATGAACACACACACACACACACACACACACATAGATAAATGAATGAAATAGTAAAGTAAGAAAAAAAGCAATTGCTAGTTCCAATAATAATGGTACAATGAATAAGGAAGAAGAAAGTGGTCCAATTTGAGAAATAAACACATGTACACAACATTCTGGGAACATTCAAAACACCATCAACCCCTGACAGAGCGGACTATTGCCCAGGTAATCCCTGAACCGGCCCAGCAAATCTCAGAGATGTGGTTTTCTTCTGAGGTGAAACACGTTTTGTGTCTTATTAAGTATTTTCCTGTGACATGACAAAAGATGAGACCCGTGTTGGCTTGAGGTTGACGCTGTAACTGTAGATGGAGCCCAGTCGTTGTCCAGGACACCTTTTCCATTGTTCAAGAGCTGGGTACTCCAGTCATTTATCCGTAGAGTAGCGTTACTTTTACTGAAGTAAGTGTCTTCACTACTCTTTCCATCTGTGGTGTGTGTGTGTGTGTGTGTGTGTGTGTGTGTGTGGGTACATGTTTAACTATCCTAATGTGGACCAAATGTCATCATTAGGATAGAAAAACTAGAAATCACCTACCTTGTGTGGCCATTTACGAGGTCCGCAGAAGGAAAAGGGTGTATTTTAGGGTTAGGGGTTGGTTTTAGGGTTAAGGTTAGGATTAGGGTTAGGTTAGGGTTAGGGTTAGGTTAGGATTAGGGTTAGGTGTGTAGTTTGCGTGGGTAACGTCAGGGTTAAGGGCTAGGAAATGAATGTAGTCAATGAGGGGTCCGCACAAAGATAGTGAAACGAGTGTGTGTGTGTGTGGTTAATTCATCCCATGAAATCCACGTTCGAACATAAAATCTGCACGACGTTCCCTGTTAGTACTCACATGAGCATCTGTTAGTGCTCACATGACGATCTGTTAGTGCTCACATGACGATCTGTTAGTGCTCACATGACGATCTGTTAGTGCTCACATGAGGATCTGTTAGTGCTCAGAGTATTACTCACATGACGATCTGTTAGTGCTCAGAGTATTACTCACATGAGGATCTGTTAGTGCTCACATGACGATCTGTTAGTGCTCACATGAGGACCTGTTCGTACTCACATGACGATCTGTTAGTGCTCAGAGTATTACTCACATGAGGATCTGTTAGTGCTCACATGAGGATCTGTTAGTGCTCAGATTATTACTCACATGAGGATCTGTTAGTGCTCACATGAGGATCTGTTAGTGCTCACATGAGGACCTGTTAGTGCTCACATGAGGATCTGTTAGTACTCACATTAGTACTCACATGGGGATCTGTTAGTGCTCATATAGCGCTTGGTTCTGCAGGCCGGCTTCCTAGCCCTGTATTTTTGCTTCCTCCCTGGCCCCCTCTGCCATGGATTATTTGATTGGTGTGGTTGGAGTCAGGAGAAAAAGGACAGGAGTCGGCGTTCTTTGGTCCGAGCAGTGCAGAATTTATTTTCTCTTGGCTGTCTTTCGTCACCTTTAACATAACAAAAACGTTGTCTCTAATGTCAAACTTATTTTTAAATTAACACTAGGCCTGGTGCCACACAGAACGAGAAGCTAGCTAGCATTTATGGATTAGCTCCCGAGCAGTCTAGCTAGCATTACGGGTTAGTTCTCAGTAGTTTGGTAGCCATATGGGCATCAAACGCCATAAAACAAAACCATTTTCACAAAATAACAACCTAAAACATAAAACGATATCGCTGGCACACATATTTACATATAAAACTGCATGGATGACCATTTAAACATAGGGTTGCAGTTGCAGATGGATTTAACACAGCACCCCGTTTCAACATCTTACCTTATGGCAGCCCAAACAGCTGTTCAACCAGGCATATCAACAAAATGAGCGCCCCCCAGTGGCTACTCCCAGATTAACTTATAAATAGAACCAGGAATGAAACATCTCAAAAATAAAACATTACAGCATAAATGACGTGGCACCTTCACCATCTTACACTCACATGAGGAACTGTTAGTACTCACACGAGGATCTGTTACTCTTTATAATACTATGAACAACTAATAGTACTGTAACGTGGTGACATGGAGGGGATCTGTGTCGGAGCCTCCCAGACTGACTACAGGCGTTCCACAGGGTTCGGTTCCGGGTCCTCTCCTTTTCTCCCTGTACACAACATCACTGGGTTCTGTTATTCGCTCGCATGACTTCTCTTACCATTGTTATGCTGATGACGCCCAGCTGATCTTGTCCTTCCCTCCCTCTGACACACAAGTAGAGACACGCATTGCTGCGTGCTTGACTGACATCTCGGAGTGGATGGTGACACACCACATGAAGCTCAATCTGGACAAGACAGAGCTGATGTTCCTCCCGGGGAAAGGTTGCCCACACCGAGACCTGGCCATCACCATTGACAACACCGTGGTGACGCCAACTCGGACTGTGAGGAATCTGGGTGTGATCCTGGACGACCAACTGTCGTTTGCTGAAAACGTTGCATCGGTGGCTCACTCTTGCAGATTTCTCCTCTATAACATCAGGAGAATTCGCCCATTCCTCACCGACGAGATGGCACAGGTGCTCATCCAGGCTCCGGTCATCTCCCGGCTGGACTACGGCAACTTCCTCCTTGCTGGCGCCTCGGCGTCGGCCATCAGAACTCTGGAGGTTGTTCAGAAAGCTGCAGCTCGTCTGGTGTTCAACCGCCCTAAGTTCTCCCACACAACTCCCCTTCTCATGTCCCTACACTGGCTCCCAGTAGCTGCTCGCATTCAGTTTAAGACTCTGGTGCTAGCCTACAGGGCAGTGAAAGGAACAGCTCCTTCCTATCTCCAGGACATGGTCAAGCCCTACACCCCTGCCAACCACTTTGCTCTGCTGTCTCGGGACGCCTGGTTGCCCCGTCGCTCAGAGGCCCCTGCTGCCGATCGACCCGGTCCCGGCTCTGTTCTGTCCTGGCCCCACAGTGGTGGAATGAACTCCCCACTGATGTCAGGACAGCGGAGTCGCTGCCCATCTTTCGGCGCAGGGTGAAAACTCACCTCTTCAAGAACTACTACCCTGTTACTTGTTCTTAGCACTTATTGTATTCACTCATTAAAAAAAAATCTCTTTCTTGCACTTTTACTGTAGCACTGGTTTTGCTCTTAGATGCTTGTTTAGATGCACTTATGACCTCTGATGACTAGTAGTTCTCCCGATTTCCTACGTTAAATGATGCACTTATTGTAAGTCACTTTGGATAAAAGCGTCGGCTAATTGACTGTAATGTAATGTAACGTGCATGGATAAGTAGACACGTTAGCGGTTGGCTAACAGGTCGGACCCTTTAGTCGAGCGGTTAGCCATGTCTCCCGCGGTGCGGAAAATACGGGTTCGCGTCCCGGGTGCAGCGGTTCCTGTGGTTGCCTCCTTCCGAATTTGCTACCTTGGTGTCAGAAGTGGGATGGTGAGACCGTGAAATCATCGGAGGCGTGAGGGAGCCGATATGCTGTGGCGCTTCCCGAGAGAGGGGGGTAGTGTAACGTGCATGGATAAGTAGACCGGTTGGCCCTTGGCTAACGGGTCGGACCCTTTAGTCGAGTGGTTAGCGATGTTATTATTAAATGTTTTGCAAGTGTTTTATGTTGTTTTATGCGTTTATGTGATTACTGTTTGGTGTGGTGTAATTGTAGTTATCGTTATGTTATGTTGTGTAAATTTGGTGCTGAAACCATGATCCCCATTGTTGTTAAGGTGGATCACTCCCATGTATCGTTCCGCATTTCTTCCAAGTTCCCGTGTCTGAGTGAGTTCAATAAAGGAGACTGAAAGGTTACCTTCGTCACTACTTCCACGCTCGCCACAATACTACGCATAAAATACGGAGCCACGCAGTTGTCTGCCTTCCTACCGATGTGTCTTTGTAAACTGAAACCTTTAGTACTGCTGGATGAAAGGGCGACTACTACATTACCCATGCTGCACTACCCGATGTAGCGGAAGTGGTTAATCTAACGGTACCATGCGGTCTACCACGTGAGTGTTAAACCAGCAAGACGAAATAACCGGGACCTGGCATTATTCTTTATTATACCGACAGTCACGACGTGGTGTCAGAGTAAGTAGTTGAACTACGGACCCACTTGGAAACAAAAAAAGAACGAAGAAGATGGAAGCTCTCGGTGTCCCTACCCCGCGGATGGGCTGGGAATCCGACCTACCTGATGCATGGCGGCCATTCAAACAACACGCTGAGCTCACGTGTCCGGGCCCGCTGGAAGGAAGAACGGAGGAGGAAACATGCACCTTTCTCTTGCTGCGGATCGGGGACAAAGGAAGGGACATAAGTAATACTTGGACATTAACGGAGGACGATGCCAGAGTGTTAAATACGTACTACGACGGATTTTCGGCATACCTCACGCCGACGCTAACCCCATCTTCGCCAGGTACAAATTCCACGAGAAGCCGCAGGGGAGTGGTGAGTCATGTGAGCTCTTTGTAACAGAGCTCAAACTGCTGGTTCAGGGCTGTGACTATGCAGATGGTGAAGAGATGGTCAGGGACCGCATAGTAATGTAGCGAATTCAGGGGACAACGCAACCACAGGAACTGCCGCGGCCGAGACGCGAACCCGTACCGCCCGCACCGCAGGAGACATCGCTAACCGCTAGACTAAAGAGTCAGACCCGCCAGCCAGCGGCCAGCGTGTCCACTTATCCATGCACGTTACAGTATTCACGACTAACTCACTAGAGTGCGCCAAAAATTGCTTAGTCAGGGACCAGAGCTAACGCTGGATAAGGCAATCAATATAGGCCGCTCCTACGAGCTAGCACAAGTGCAGCCAAAAGCTATGGCTAACGAGAGCCATGAAGTTCACGCAGTGAACCGTAAGGCCGGAAAGTCAGGCACAGGGAAAATTATTAGCAAAGCTAATGTTAGCCGGCCAAGCGAAGGCCAGAAGATGTATAACAAAGCCTGTGGTGCGTATGGAGGGCACCATCTTATCTCATCTCATCTTCAGCCACTTTTCTGGGGTCGGGTCGCGGTGGCAGCAAGCTAAGTAGGGCACCCCAGACGTCCCTCTCCCCAGCAACGCCCTCCCTCTCCCCAGCATTCTAGCGTGTGGAGGGCACCACAACAAGCAAACCGAATGTCCAGCAAAGGGAAAACAGTGCTTAAAATGCAGAAAATTCAACCACTTTGCAAGAGTATGTAGATCCAAGACTCACACTCCAAACAGAACAGGGCACCGAAATGTACACATGGTTGAGGAAGATGTCGAGTATTTTGACTCAGAGCTGTTTGTAGACATGGTTACAACAGAGAATAAAGAGGAGGAAAGTGCATATGCACACATAGGACTGGGACCACAGAATCGAAAAGTGACATTTAAGTTGGATACAGGTGCACAAGCGAATGTGATACCTGCCAAAGACTTTGCCAAAATCATGCCCAGCACACCAGTAATAACTGACAACTGTAAGCTAACTGGCTATGGGGAGCATGTACTGAAAGTGAATGGTTACTGCAATTTGGTAAGCAAGTACAAGAGCAGGTCAGTAAACCAGAAGTTCTACATTGTGTAATGCAACAGCCCACTCATCCTAGGCCATAGAGCATGTCGAGACCTGGGGCTTGTCAAGGTGGTATATGCTGTCACCGACGCCAGTGAGGAAGAGCGAGCCACCCAGTCAGCCAACATATTGAATGAGTTTGCCGGTGTTTTTAAAGGCATAGGTGAATTCCAGGGTGAATGCAGTTTCAGGATAGAACCTAGCATTGCACCAGCGGTCTGCCTGCCACAAAGTGTGCCATTTGCCCTAAGAGAATGCTTAAAGAAAGAGTTAGACAACATTGAGAGGGATGGCATAATCCGCAAAGTGACTGAGCCTACCCCAGTGGGTTAACGCGCTGGTAGTGTGCAAGACGCCCAAAACACATAAGCATAGAGTGTGCCTAGAGCCACTGCCCTTAAACAAGGCAATACTGAGGCCATACTACCCTGTACCTACACTCGAGGATGTGACTTCCAAATTGGCTGGGACAAAATTCTTCAGCATCTTAGATGCAAGATTGGGCTACTGGGCCATCAACCTCAGTGAGGGGTCATCTATGCTCACTACCTTTAACACCATATTCGGACGATACTGCTTTCTCGGGCTTCCATCGTGTCTGCTCAGGACAAATTCCAGAGGAGGGTAGACGAGACATACGAGGGCTTCAAGGGAGTGGCTGGCATCATGGACGACATCGTCGTGTTTGGGAAAACAAAAGAGGAGCATGACCGCAACTTCAGAGCCATGCTCAGCTGGACCCGGGAGAGAGGTGTAAGGCTGAACCCGGGCAAATGCCACATCAGTGTATCTGAAGTGAGCTACTTTGGTCATAAGCTCACAGCCGATGGCCTCAAACCAGACCCTCTCAAGGTGAAAGCAATTAGAGACATGCAACCGCCAGAAAACGAAGCAGAGCTGGAGACAATACTCGGTATGGTGAGTTACCTTGCCTGATTTGCTCCAAACCTGGCCGAGGTAAGTGCACCACTTAGACACCTGCTAAGGCAAGACACAGAGTTCAAATGGGACAAAACACATAAAAAGGCATTTCAGCAAGTGAAAGAGTCTCTCACAGCTGAACCGGGGCCAGTGTTAGCCTATATTGATCCCGACAAGGAAGTGACATTTTAAGTGGACGCGTCGAAAAATGGCCTGGGTGCAACGATCATGCAGGAAGGGAAACCGGTTGCATATGCCTCAAAACTGCTCAATAACACGAAGCAAAATTATGCGCAAATGAAAAAGGAGCTTTGTGCAGTCCTGTATGGATGTAAGAGATTCCATGAATACATCTATGGGTTACATGTAACAGTGGAATCAGACCACAAGCCACTAGAGGCAATACTCCGCAAGCTTCTAGCCCTTGCACCACCTCGTCTACAGCGCATGATGCTCGCACTGCAAAAATACAGCATAACCCTCATCCACAGACCCAGCAAAGAGATTCCAGTTGCCAAAACACTGTCAAGAAAATCCATGGATGATGAGGACAGTTCACTATCTGAGGCTATGGAGACCCAGGTACACACCGTCATCAGCACAGCTCCAGTGAGTGCTGACAGGCTAGATGACATCAAGGCAGCTACAGCTGAGGAAAGGCAGCTGTCCACCCTCAAGCAAGTCATTCGGTCAGGCTGGCCAGAGACAAGAAAAAAGTGTCACCCACTCATCAGTGAATCCTGGAACCACCGTGATAAGATGACACAGGCTGATGGAACCCTCCTGAAAGGTGAGAAAATAATCATTCCACACAAACTCAGAGCAGACATGCTACAGCACATACATACAGGAGGACACTTTGGGGTGGACAAAAGTAAATACAGAGCAAGGGACATAATGTTTCGGCCAGGCATGAGTCAACAGATAGGGAAACAGTGATAAAGTGTGACATATGCCAAACACACCGCAATGCTAACACAAAGGAGCCCATGCTCTCACAGCCTATTCCAGCGAACCCATGGCAGACTGTAGCCACAGATCTATTCTCCTAGAATTCTAAAAACTACATTGTCATATGTGACTACCTCAGCAGGTACTTTGAAACTGACCACCTGCACAGCATCACCACGGCTGCTGTCATCCGTAAAATGAAAGCCGTGTTTGCTAGACGTAGCATACCCAAAACAGTCACTAGTGAGAACGGGCCATGTTACAGCTCATGGGAATTCCAACAGTTCGCACAGTCATGGGGTTTTCAGCATGTTACTTCGAGCCCTCATTACCCCCACAGCAACGGTCTAGCTGAAAAGACTGTCCAGACTGCCAAGCGGATGCTCACAAAGGCCAAGAGGACAAGAAAGACGCATAACTTAGCCTGCTGGAGTATAGGAATACACCGTTCGATGGCCTCAAATCTCCAGCACAGATCCTGATGAGCTGCAGGCTGCGCTCTATCTTACCCACAACAGCGGTACAACTATGACCTCACGTAACCCCTCAGAACACAGTGCGAGCAAGGAGAGAGAAGTGCCAGCGGTGCCAGCAACAGGTCTGCTAGACCTCTGTTACACTGCACACCGGAACGCCCATTCGCTTCCAGCAGGAAGATGGCAGGTGGAAACAAGCAACAGTCATCCAAGCTGCAGAAACTCCACGGAGCTACCACGTCGAAACCAGCGATGGACAGACCTTCAGATGCAACCGACGACACCTTCTCGACACCCGAGAAGACAAGCACACACCCAGCACACAGCAGCTGAGATCAACGAAGATGATGAGGTCACTGGACCAGGGGAACAGGAAGCTCACCAGGGTTCTGTGTGAGAACCAAATTACTCTGGGCCTCGTCTCCACACGAGGTATGGACGTGTCCTTAAGCCAAGGCAAGTCCTTGACTTATAACTGATTGAAAAGGGTGTAGGCGGATCACTGCCCTAATGCGTGGGGAAAAAATAAACTGTTATGTGAAAAACAACTTAGCTGTTATCAGAATCAGAATGAGGTTTATTACTGTA
Source organism: Lampris megalopsis (assembly GCA_022114975.2). Classification (NCBI taxonomy): domain Eukaryota; kingdom Metazoa; phylum Chordata; class Actinopteri; order Lampriformes; family Lampridae; genus Lampris; species Lampris megalopsis. The sequence goes on along the minus strand of JAJHIY020001536.1, from coordinate 652,148 downwards.
TCCTGGTTTGAAAACAGTTTATTTTTTGATATATCAGCTACCGTTTACTTAAGTTCTAGACGCAGGCGATGTTACAAGACTGTTGGTTTTTGTTTTGTTTTTTGAAGGGAGGCGTAATTTTTAGTACTGCCGGATGAAGGGGTGACTACTAAATTACCCATAATGCACTAACCGGATCTAGCGGACCATGCGGTCTACCACGTGAGTGTGTAACTAGCAAGACAAAATAAACGGGCAGAAGAATCAAACTCCCGGACAACTGAGTGTAGCTGGCGTTATTCTTTATTAGACAGACAGTCACAACATAAACTACTGCTTTAAACATGACCGGCTCACTAGCATCCAGTTATGACCTTGTTCTACCCAGAAAACCTGGGAACTGACCCGTATAAACAGTCTGATACTACTGCATATTACAATATATTATTTGTATATTACTTGCACATTTATATGTAGCTATGTATCAGAGTACACCTTCTGTATATGTAAAAGAGTCATTTTATACCATCGTAATATGTGGTATTATAATTACACAAAATCTGTGTATAGGAAACTGTTATTGACCTGACATGCTGTGCCTCCAGAGTCGAGTGATCGTTCATGTGGGGACAAAAGATGCAGCTCGTCAGCAGTCTGAATAACCAAAAAGGGTTTTAATGACCCTTTCAGCTTTTTATCTACTTGTGGAAAGTCTGCTTTTATTTCTGGTCCCATCCTGACACGGGCCTGTGGAGCAAGGCATTTGAGCAGAATCCTCATCCTCCACACTTGGCTCAACTCCTTCTGCAGAGCTCACAGTATAAGTTTTATTGACAACTTGAATCTGTTTTGGGATCACCTAATGCTAGTGGCCAACTTGCAGCACACCGTACAGTCCTCTCCATGTGACAGACTGCTTACATCCCACACTTCCCTCCCAGAACCTAAATTTCTACCTATGGTGGCACCCCAGAGTACTGTTCCACCTGCTAGCTCCCCCCACTGGCCTGATATTTCATTAACCCTCTCACCGGGCGTTTTCCACCGGGCCTCTCATCCACATGACATATCTAATATTAGAAACAATAACAACCTAACATTTGGAGCAAGTATCTGCAATTTACATCCTCTGTGCTGTACTCCCGTTGCTTTTCACTCTGCTTTAACACTAAACAACTTGGACCTCTTTAAGGTGAGCTCTCTTGCTAATAAGTCCTTTATCTTTAATGATTTCATTGTTTCTAATAATCTGGACTTTTTTATGATCACTAAGACATGGCTGTCCCAAGGGGACACTGTTCCCCTGATTGACGCTAGCCCCCCCCCCCAATTTTGCATATTTTCATATTCCCAGGCCCTCTGGAAGAGGGTGTGGCCTGGTGTTTTTTATAAGTTAGGTCTTACGCACCCTGTTACTTTTGGTAATTTTATCTCCTTTGAGGTTTTAAGTTTGTTAATCACTGGCCCTCCCCCTTTACTCGTCATCTTAATTTATACGCCCCCTAATTCAGTTAATTTTCTTTCTGAGCTTTTATCTATTGTCATGCCAAAATATGACAGGGTGCTTATTCTTGGTGATTTTAATATTCATGCATGTTGTCCTTCCCATTCCCTCGCCTCATTTTTTTTCATTATCGATTTTATAGACCCTTTTAACCTCATTTAACCTGTTAAAGGGGCCACACATTCCAAAGGTCACATTTTGGACCTTGTACGCTCATCTGGGTCTCAGGTAACTAGCATAGGCACAAGTCCATGAACACCGGGATGGCATCCAGTGCTTTACCTGGCCCCTGTCCATAGGGTTAGTGATTGTGTCAGGAAGATCATCCGATGTAATCTTGCCAAATCAGTATGCGGATTGACAAACCACACCAGATCAGTGGAGGCCTGGGTTACCAATGGCTGCCATTGGTGCTATGCCCTCACAGGGTACTGATGGAAACTGTAAAATCCACTGTGGTGACCCCTGAGAAACGGGGAATAAGCCAAAAGAAGAAGCCTGTCATCTGGTTTCTCTCTCGAGTGTCTTAATCTGGTGGATATGCTTGTATGTGACCATAAAGCTGCTGTTTTCCAAGTTCCATTACAGCTCTCTGTTCCTAGTCACTATCCTATCACATGCTCTCGCATTCCCAGTGCCGGTCCTGCAGTTAAATTCTGTGTAATTCCACTATATCCCCTCTCAATCTAGATACACTGTTAAATTCATTCAATGATGAGCGCCTATCCATCCTCGACCAAATTACACCATTTAAAACTAGGAAACAAAAATCAAATAACCTGCCCTGGCCGAACGATCACACTCGGGCCCATAGAAGACTGTAGAAAATCTGAACGACAATGGAAGGCCAACCAGTCCCAAATAGCACATAACAACCTTAAAAACCAAATGTTAATTTACCAGAAAGCAGTTAAGGATGTGAGATGAGCTTGTTTCTCTGAACTGATATCTAGAAATAACTACAATCTACTGAAGTTCTCTTTAGGGTAATTGATTCTGTTATTAATGGTCCCTCCACTTCTTTTTTTTTTTTAACCTGATGTTGAGCTGTCTGAAAAATTCTCACTCATTTTGTAAATGAGCTGGATAATGTCAGGTCCCAAATCCAGCCTGGTTCTTGCATTCTGTCCATTCTCCATGTTCATTCTGCCTCTTTTGCCCAGTTTCAACCCATTACAATTGCAGTGTTAGAGAGTACAGTCTCCAATATGAGCTCCTCCTCCGGCATCTTAGACATCATTCCCACTAAGCTGCTCAAGGAGGTATTTTCCACTGTTAGCCCATTTATTTTGCAAATTCTTAATAATTCTCTGGCCTCTGTTTCTTTTCCAGACACTTTTAAACATACCATTGTTCACCCAATGCTGAAGAAACCTAATTTGGATCCCCTGTCCTCTCCAAATTGTCTTTTCTATCTAAGGTTGTGGAGAGAGTAATTTAATCTCAGTTGATTTCTTTTATGAACACTAATAGTGTTTTTAACAGTTTCCATCCTGGTTTCAGAGCACTTCATAGTACTGAGACAGCTCTAGTTAAGGTCACTAATGACTTACTGCTGACGGCAGACAGAGGTGACTGCTCAATTCTAGCCCCTTTAGACTAAAGTGCTGCTTTTGACACAGTTGATCACAACATCCTCTTACATCACTTAGAGACTTGGGTTGGCATCAAGGGCTTGGCTCTTAGTTTATTACACTCTTACCTCACCAACAGAACTTTTTCTGTTGTTCTGGGTAACTCTACCTTCTCGGTGGCTCAGGTGAGTTGTGGTGTCCCTCAATGCTCAGTTCTTGGCCCCCGTCTGTTTTCGATATACATGCTGTCTCTTGGCCAAGTCATTCAAAATCATGATGTGCTCTACCATTTTTAAGTTGATGACACTCAGTTATACATGCCACTAAAACCCACAGAACCCAGCGGCCAAGCAAATCTCACAACTTACCTCTCTGCCATTAAATCCTGGATGTCCCAAAATTGTCTTAAATTTAATGGTGATAAGTCTGAGGCCATTCTGTTCAGTCCCCCAAATTCCACCAACCCTTTTGGTACTAATCTTGGTGGTCTGTCAGGTAGTCTTAAGCAGGCTGCTAGGAATCTCGTGGTAGTGTTCAATGCAAACCTCGGTTTTGATAATCAAATCAAACATGTTGTTCAGTCATGTTTTCTCCAGCTCAAGCTAATCTCTAAAATTAGGTCATTTTAATCAATTGCGGATCTACAAAAAGTTGTACAAGCTTTTATCTACTCTCGGCTTGACTGTTGTAATGCACTTTATTCTGGTATCAGCAAGGGCTCCCTCCACCGTCTGCAGCTGGTACAAAATGCCGCTGCTCGGCTCATTACCAAAGGACAAGGAGGCCTGATCATATCACCCCTGTGCTTGCCTCCCTACACTGGCTCCCTGTTACATTTCGAATTATTCTAAAAAAATGTATTGCTCAGTTTTAAGGCCTTAAACGGTCGTGCTCCTGCATACATCTCTGATTTATTGACCTGGTATACCCCCTCTCGACCAGCAATAGCCGCAGATGGAGCCCTGCGGGTTATTCGTAGGTGTCCGTTGGTCACAAAGGGTGATGGGGCTTTTGCTGTTAGAGGCCCCACACTATGGACCTCTCTTCCTGTTGAACCAAGACAAACCAAGTCTCTAGCTTCTTTTACACCTCTTCTTAAAAGGTTCTCTTTGTGAAAGCTTTTACAGATGTTTGATATCTCTTTTTATTTATTTGTACTGTTTTTATTTTTGAACTAAAATGAAAGCCCCTTTATTTTGTCATTGTAGATCCCAAGGGAATTGTAGGCTATGATGAAATGTGTTCTCTGCTTTGAACCCGTCCCATTGTGAGGGAGCAGTGGGCATCTGCAGCGCCCGAGGACCAACTCCACTTCTTCTTTCCACTGCCTTGCTCAGGGGCACAAACAGGAGTATTCACCCTAACATGCATGCCTTTTTGATGGTGGGAGGAAACCCACGCAGACACGGGGACAACATGCAAACTCCACACAGAAAGGACCTGGGGTGGCCTGGGGTTCGAACCCAGGACCTTCTTGCTGTGTGGCAACAGTGCTGACCCCTGGACCACCCTGCCGCCTACTTATTTGGTTTTATTTTTATTTTTGCCTTGTCTGGTTTTATTTATTTTGTTAAGCAGTTTGTTACATTGTTTCAGAAAACTGCTATATAATTAAAATGTATTGTTATTATTATTGTTGTTGTTGTTGTTGTTGCTGTTATTCCTATTCTTCTTATTCTTCTTAATATTATTATTATTATTAATATTATTATTAATATTATCATTATTATTATTATTATTATTAATATTAATATTATTATTATTATTACATGAGCTGAGATCACTAATAAGCTGCTGAAGATGAGTTGGACGGAGTGTTGTAAAGGTGCAGGAGCTACTCAGTGAAGTGTCCCAATGGGCAGAGTCAGAACATCGTGAAGTGCAGATGGGGGGAAGTGCGGACTGTGGGCACGAGGGATTATAAAGGGATCACGAACAGCTTCATCATTAACTAATGTCAATAGCGGAGCTTTTGGTGGATTTATTGATTATGCTGTTGATTCTGTTGCAGAACTGTTCAGGGTTCTAAAAACCCTTATTAGCTGGAGAGCCTTTATAATAATTGGGTGAAGCGTTTGTTCGCAGGCCCAAGGGAAATGGCAGCAGAGTCTTCCTCAGCAGCAGGTCCTTCACCATAACAGCTGCGAGGAAGGAGGCGTGGGTCGCCCTCTCCCAGTAGTAAATCAAGGGCCAGAAAGGAACGTCCCCGGGTCACATGGGTGCGTGGCCCCGGGTGAAGGACCCGCTAGGAGGAGCCCCGCCGCTCCCCCGTAATATTCCGGGGGGTGTCCGCCCGGTATGGGGTGAAAACATGTGCATGATGGGATCCTGGAAAGATGAGGAAAGCCAGCTACCGAACCAGCCTTTCCCCCACCGGTCCGGATACCTTGCCGTTGGCTCGGCACGGCACGGCTCGGCACGGTGCTGTTGAGTCTTCCAGCGCACATGATCCGATAAACCATATGACAGTCGGTCGTGACGTCACAGCAATGGTCGCGGGCATTTTCTGCATTGGCCACACTGGCTGCATGTGTGATGAGGCGGAGCTGCGGGCTTTAGGACCGGCCTGCACGCGGCGGCGGCGGCGGAGGAGGAGGAGGGAGGAGGAGGGCGGAGGCTTCCGGAGCTCCTGACAGAAACACGAGCAATGCCAGAGAAAAGAGGAGAGGGAAGCCAGTAAACCCAACATTTCACACCAGCTCATCCCCGTTTTCGCAGCTGCAGCTTCTTGGTTCCCGGCGACAGGCGCGGTGAGCATGTCGGTGCTGGCTCTGCAGGAATATGAATTCGAGAGACAGTTCAACGAGGACGAGGCCATCCGATGGATGCAGGAGAACTGGTGAGCCGTCAAACGACGTCTTGTTGTTTTCTAATTAACCCTTTTGCTCCTTCGTGCGTGTGCCTCGACGTGTTTGGGCAGCGTGTGAATGTGAATTAGAGACAACGAGGCAGGCCGCCGCCGCTGCTGCACCAAGCCCGCATGGATTAGCGCTGCCCGGATCCTATTATAGAAAGCCCGGCCGAGCGCCGAGCGCCGAGCCGCCCGGCGGCACAGAAGCCCCGTTTCTATTGATTCTGCCGACTCGCTCGCAGGCCGGTGTCTCTGCTGTACCTCTACATGAGGGAGTGAGGTGTCTCGCCAGGAAACATCTCCCCCCACTGTAGATCTGCCGTCCACAGGTCCAGGGATGTGATCCACCTTGTGTCTGGACATCGTTACTGTCATATGTTGGGTTTCTATAAGGGACCCGACTGTCTGTCTCATCAGCATCGTCTCAGTCTTGCCTCTCGTGTCTTCCTGGTACTAATTAGTCGTCTCGTGGTGTTGGTGGTTTGATAGAACAATACAGTCTGGACCAGGCCTGTCAATCACACGATCCCTCAAATTACCCAATAATAAAGTGTAAGCAGGTCCTGGTTTTGTACGTGATGTTGTCTGAAGTCTAATTCCAGCAGGCTTGTGTCGGACTGGAGGCCTAGTCCAGTCCAGGTCCTCATGATGCTGCAGGGCTGAGATAGAGACCATCCTGAAATCACAGTGGACCGGTCTGTACTCAGACTCACGGCAGGTTGGCAGGAATGGGGCTTAAAACAAAACGATGAGTCATGGGTAGAGTAATATGCTTCATCTAATGCAGAGGAAGAGGAAGAGCAGTGATGAAGGACAGCTCAGTTGGGTGGATATTCTGCTGTTTGCAGATTGACTCTTAAAAGACCCACGTAATGAAGCTATGAATGCTTCCGTGTGTGTGTGTGTGTGTGTGTGTGTGTGTGTGTGTGTGTGTGTGTAAGAGAGAGACAGAGAGAGACAGACAGAGAGAGAGAGAGACAGAGGGAGACAGAGAGAGAGAGGGAGAGACAGAGAGAGAGAGGGAGAGACAGAGAGAGAGAGAGAGAGAGAGGGAGAGAGACAGGGGGGTTTAGCTGGGAGGGCATGGAGGGAATGTGTGTGTGCGTGTGTGACTATGTAGTTAGGAAGGCATGGAGGAAATGTGTGTGTGTGTGCGTGCGTGTGTGTGCGTGTGTGTGTAGTTAGGAAGGCATGGAGGGAATGTGCGGGAGCTGTCCATACCTTGGTCCTGACAGCAAGCCAATTACGTTCATCTTCTGATGTCTGCTGACAGTGCGTGAGCCAATCAGGACGCAGCTGCTGTCTGCAGGCGGGGGTGACGGTGCCGCACACATGGCACCGAAACCGAGCGACACGCTCCCCAACCCCAGCTCACTTTCACAGCGTCCTACTGAGGACGACCCAGGCCGGGCTCGGCCGGCCTCACTGAAGCGCTTCTGTTCCCAGCGCGCTGCTTCACCAAAGACCAAGGCGGTAACTGTTTGACTTGTGGCCTCGTTTCTGCAGTTATATTGTGCACACTTATAACAAGTTGTGCAACCCCCCCCCCCCCAAACAAAAAGTTCTGTTTTTCTTTTGCTTGTTTTACTTCAAAATAATCAGTTTAACGTCCTTTCTTCTTGTGTTCCTGCTGACTAGGGCCCTTCCCTTTTCAACTGGAAACATACACATACAACACTCAGCCATGCCAGTCCATTAAATGAGAGTATATATATTACACAAACATGATGAGTTCAACAAAAAGGAAGGCTATAAAAAGTACAGAACCAAATAACAAATGAATAAGGGGGAAATAAAGTAACTCAGTGACAGACTTCTTCAATTAAACATTTCAAATACATTTTGTTCACTGACACATGTTTTGTTTGCTACAGAATTCAGAGACTTAAAGTAATATTCAACATCTATCAAAAGCCCTCTGAATACAGGTCTTGCTTTAAGTATTCCGGCTTTGTGGATATGAAACGTTCAGCTGAACTGGCTCTAAAACAGACACGCTTTTGTGATTGCGTCACCGAGTCCTCGCGGGCGGGCGGGCGGGCGAGCAGCATTCCAACCAATAACATTCTCGCATGTTTTGCCCCGGCCAATCAAATCACCTACCTCCCTACGCGTCATCCCCGCTCCTAATACCCTGTTTCGCTTGGTAATACGTCACATGTTGTTTAGCAACCGCCAATAAACACCAGAAGAAGAAGACGAAGACGAAGAAGAAGAATACATCCCATTGCTGAAGCGAGACGCGCCCTGGGTGCTGTGAGTCGCACTGCCGCCGCCTTCTTCTTCTTCTTCTTCTTCTTCTTCTTCTTCTTCTTCTTCTTCTTCTCTTCCGCAACGTGTCTCACTGCTGCGGCCGGACTAGAGTTTGTTGCGCACACTAGTCGTGTGGCGTATGACGGTAACAGTCACATCCGGGTCAAAGGAGGTAGTCGAGAGCCGTGTAAGGTAGGGCACGAGAGTTCAGTAAAGCCAAGAGCTTTATTGGTCTTTGTAGTTGTGTAGTCATTTCTTCGCCAACATCACATGGCGTCAAGAAGTGGGCGCAGTTCCACGCGAGTGAGTGCAGCCACCGGAAGTGGGGTTTTTGTGGTGGCGGAGAGAGCGACTATGAGAAGGGCCGTTTTGAAAGTGTGACATCTTAACACACAGCCAGCCGGCTAGCTAGCTAGTTAGCTGGCTGGCTGGCTGGCTGGCCGTGACGTTAGCTAGCTAGCTAGTCCCAAGCGCCATGTTGAGCAAGGCAACGAGCCGGCACCTGCAGCACCACAGCCCCAACCCAATGTACCACCGACTGCCGCTTCCACCGTCCAACTACCCGAACCGGTTAACTTGGCAAACACCGCTGGAGTGGGAGAACCGGGCAAGACGTACCGACCGAGTCAGACTGGCTAGCAACCTCCACCTCGTCCGAAGCTACGCAGGTAAACACCCTCGTCTGGTCGATGAAGCGGATGACATTTTGTGAGGACAATGCCTAACTTATGCCCTGAGACCTCTGTTGAAGAGGCTTTTGATAAACATTTTGTCCCGAAGAAGAAATTTATTTATGAGAGGGTACAATTTAACAGAAGAGTGCAGTTGAGAACTGAAACTGGATTTCTTCATCACTGCTTCGTATGCATTAGCCCAAAACTGTGGCTATGGCCCACTCCACGATGAACTGATTAGTGAACTGAAAGACATGGCTTATCGGAGAAGATGCAGCTGGACAAAGACAACTCTGCAGAAAACTAGGTTTTCCAGGGAGTTGTTCCTTATCCGATGCGAGGGTCTAAGAACAGATGCTGTGTTCCTGTAAAGCCCCCTGAGGCAACTTTGTAATTTGTTGTACTGGGCTATACAAATAAAATTGACTTGACTCTACTATGGCAAGGCAATCGGACGCTGCTAAGAGACAGCAGTAAGACTTACAAGTGAGGATGCTCGAAGTATCAAATGTACCATGGTAGTTGATGCTGTAACTTTCACAAATAAAAAACATAAACTCAGAGAGCCAAAGCCACGCGCACAGACCAAGCATAAGGGGCCAGAGGCAAAACCAAATCAGCCAGCTCCATCAGCATGCCAGAAGTGCAGAAACGCGGCTCATTCCAAGTGGCAGTGCCCTGCCAAGAATGTGGTGTGTCACATATACGATGGGAAGAGGGGTATTTCCGAAAAGTGTGCAGGTCAGCAAAAATAGTTAATACAGTAGTCGAAGTTCTCTTCCTTGGTGTTGTGGAGGCTGGAGCAGATCCATGGTCAGATTTAGTGATCCAGAAACAACAAGTCAGGTTCAAGATTGATACTAGGGCTGATGTGTCAGTCATTCCACCTCAGACCTACAAATAATTTATAAAATCAGGCAGTATGTGTGTGTTCACTGACTCAGACTGAAAAGCCACTATTTGGTCGAGGTGACAGCCCCCTTACTGTCATTGGTGTGGCTAAAGAATAACTTAAGAGGGTCGAGTGCACAGTTCAGGATAACTTATATGTTGTCCATGATGTCTATACTCCTCTACTGGGCAGGCCAGTTTTAACTTAACTGGAGCTTGTAGCAAGACTGGATAACATCGACACTGAAACGCCAGAAGAGACTTACCAAAATCAGAATCGGGTTTATTGGCCACGTAGGTTTGCACATACATGGAATTTGACTCCGGTTTTGTGGCTCTCTCAGTGTACTTAACATAGAATAACAACACTACACTACAACACAACAATCTGTACATATATGCACGGCTTCAGATATATTCTATATACAGGCGAAATAAGAGGCGATACAATGCAATGGTGCAGAGAATATATCAGAGATAAATGGTAAATGGGCTGCATTTATATAGCGCTTTCATAGTCTACCAACCATTCAAAGTGCTTTACAGTGTCTGCCTCATATTCACCCATTCACACACACACACACACACACACACACACACGTTCGTAAACTGATGGTGGAGGCTGTCATGCAAGCTACCAATCTGCACATCAGGAGCAGCTAGGGGTTCAGTGTTTGCTCAAGGACACTGACACGCTCTCTAGAGGAGCTGGGGATTAAACCATTGACCTTCCGATTACTAGACGACCCGCTCTACCTCCTGAGCCATGCTGCCCCATAATGAGATGCTGAAATATACATGTTAGCAGGTTACTTACATACATGCCTGAGGTAGATGGACATGACCAAGCGTACCAGTATAGGTACAATGTACAGTACAGTATATACAACATGTACAGTACAGTATATACAACATGTACAGTACAGTATATACAACATGGTTGGATTTACTTGACAATGTTTAGCGTTCATTTGAATGACAGCCCGCGGAAAGGATTTCTTTTTTTTATATATATCTGGTTGTTTTGGGGTACAGTGCTCTGTATATCCTACCAGAGGGGAGGAGTTGGAACAGGTTGTGACCAGGGTGTGATGGGTCTGCAGTGATGTTGCCGGCCTGTTTCCTGACTCTGGAGATGTATAAGTCCCGAGTAGAGGGCAGGTTGGCGCCAATGATTTTCTCTGCAGACTTAAGTGTCCATTGTAGTCTTTCCTTGTCCTGTTTGGCGGACGATCCAAACCAGACAGTGATGGATGTGCAGAAGAGAGACTGGATTATTGCAGTGTAGAACTGAATCAACAGTTCCTGTGGCAGGTTGAACTTCCTGAGCTGGTGGAGAAAGTACATCCTCTGCTGGGCCTTTTTAATGATTTTGTCTATGTTGGATACCCACCCTAGGTACTGCGAGATTGGGGAACCCAGAAATCTGTGGGTTTTCCCCATAGTCGTTGTGCTGTTGAGTATGGGGGGACAGTGTTGGGGGGCTCCTCCTGAAGTCCACTGTCATCTCCACAGTTTTGAGCATGTTCAGCTCCAGGTTGTTATGGCCGCACCAGAGGGCCAGCTGTTCAACCTCCCCTCTATATGCAGACTCGTCACCATCCCGGATAAGGCCAATGATGGTGGTGTCATCCGCAAACTTCACCTGGGATGAGCCCTGAGGAACCCAGGACCTTCTTGTTGTGAGGTGACCGCACTAATTACTGGGCCACCGTGCCACCCGTGTTGCGGTTATATACCTATAAACAACCACAACAGTTACAACCACAACAATAACAGCAATGATTTGTAACCAGTATACAGCAGTAGTATGTGTATTTACAATTGTACATTTGTATTGCACAAACATTTGTGTTGCACAACTAAAAAGAGGTAGCCTACATCATAGATATGTAGGTGAGACATTTCGACCAGAGGGCGCTATTTACAAAGTGTCATATTTACATAATAAGTATCTATTCTTGCACCATGCTGTTAAGTGTTCATGAGAGCAATGAACTGGGGGGGTGAAAAAACTGAAGCTATATCTGGTGGTTTTGGTGCACATTGCTCTGTAGCCCTTGTCAGAGGGTAGGAGTTCAAAAAGAATTTTTCCTGGATGTGGGGGGTCTGTGCTGATTCTGTCCACTCATTTCTAGGCTCTAGAAGTGTACAAGTCCTGCAGGGTGGGCAGGGGAGTACCAATGATTGTTTCTGCTGTCGTACTGTTCACTTAACTCGGTTCCTATCCTGTTTTGTTGATGCTCCGAATTAGACTGTGATGGATGTGCAAAGGACAGACTCAATGACTGCAGTGTAGAACTAGCTCAGCGGCTCCTGTGGTAGACCACATTTCCTATTGCCACAAAAAACATCCTCTGCTGGGCCTTTTTGATGATGAAGTTGATGTTGGTCTTCCACTTCAGGTCTTTGGAAATGGTAGTTCACAGAAACTCGAAAGTCTCAACAGCGGACACAGGGCTGTTGGATATTGGGAAGGGGAACAGTGCTGAGGGGTGTCTCCTAAATTCCACTGTCATTTCCACAGTCTTTAGCATGTTCAGCTCCAAGTTGTTCTGACTGTACCAGAGCAACAGCCGTTCAAGCTCCCAGTGATATGCAGACTTGTCGCCGTCCTGGATAAGTCCGATGACCGTAGTGTCATCTGCAAATTTCAGGAGTTTAATGGCTGTGTCCTTGGAGGTGCAGTCGTTAGTGTAGAGGGAGAAAAGCAGTGGGGAGAGGACACATACCTGGGGAGCACCAGTGCTTACTGTCTGTATACCAGAAGTTACTTCCCCCAGCCTTACCTGCTGTTTCCTACCTGTCAGGACGCTGGTGATCCACTGACAGATGGCGGGGATAAAGTGAGCTGGGAGAGTTTGGAGGAGAGGATTTCTGGAATGATGGTGTTGAATGTCAAGCTGAAGTCCACAAACAGAATCCTTGCATATGTCGCTGGGCAGTCAAGATGTTGCAAGATGTAGTCCAGTCTCATGTTTTCTGCATCAATCCCTGACATGTTTGCCCAGTAGACAAACTGCAGGGAGTCCAGTAGGTGTACTTTGACGTTTTTCAGGTGGGCCAACACCAGTTGTTTGAAAGACTTCATGACCACAGACATCAGAGCTACAGGCCTGTAGTCATTCAGTCCTGTGATGGATGGTTTCTTGGGGACCGGGATGATGGTGGAGCATTTGAAGCAGGAGGGGACTTCACACAGCTCCAGGGATCTGTTGAAGATCTGCATGAAGATTGGAGCCAGTTGATCAGCACAGGCTTTAAGACAGGATGGGGAGACACCATCTGGACCCGGTGATTTCCTGGTCTTCTGTCTCTGGAAAAGCCGGCTCAAATCCTCTACACGTTTCTTGAGTGCAGCCTGAGTATCGGGGGCGGGGGGGGGACTAGGGGGTTGCCAGAGATGTGATAGGGGCTGTTGCCGTTGGGCTGGTGTGGGTGAAGGGTGTGAATTTGTCCCTGTCAATCCTGCAATTGAAGACATTCAGGTCATCAGCCAGGTCTTTGTTTACTTCAACAATGGGGGATGGTCTTCTGTAGTTTGTGGTGACTTGCAGGCTCCCCCACACTGACACAGGGTCGTTGGCTAAAAACCTATTTTTCAGCTTTTCAGTGTAGCTTCTTTTAGCCACTATGATCTCGTTTGTCAGTGAATTTCTGGCCTGCCTGTACAGGGCTCTGTCCTCATTACTGTAGGCATCCTGTTTAGCCCGCCGACGTTGTCTTAGTTTAGCTGTGACTCATGGCTTGTTATTGTTGTATGTGCAGAAGGTCTTGGTAGGCACACACATGTCGTCACAAAAGTGGCTGTAAAATGTCACAGTGTCAGTTAGTTCGTCCAGGTTGCCGGTTGTAGCTTTAAATACACTCCAATCAGTGAAGTCAAAACAGTCTTGTAGTTCCTGCTTTGCTTCACTAGTCCATTTTTTTCACTGTTTTAACCACAGGCTTTGCAGATTTTAGTTTCTGCCTGTAGGTTGGAGTAAGATGAACCAATCAGTGATCAGAGTGCCCTAAAAGCTGCCCAGGGGCCAGAGCGATATGCATCTTTAAGAATTGTGTAGCAGTGGTCCAGTGTTTTATTTTCCCTGGTGGGACTATTAACAGATGTGGACACCCCGGCTGCAGAAGGTAAAAGTCCTACTATGTATTTGTTCTAGCCATTTACTTAACAAGGTGGATTCATGGTAATTACTTGGCTGAAGAGTTATGCTAACATACAGCTGGTGTAGTGCATGGGTGGAACAAATATGTGGCAGGACTTTTACTTTCTGAAGCCGGGTTGTCCACCTCTGCTGTTAATATGCTGTCTGTATTTTGGTAGTTCGTAGTTTAATTTAGCTCTTTTAAAGTCCCCAAGGATTATTAAAAGTGAGTCTGAATGTTTTTGTTCCAAGCTGATAATTTGGTAGGCCAGGGTTTGCAGTGCGCCATTCATGCTTCCTGTAGACATATGATCTTGGTCTCTGTTGCTTAAGTTTTATTGTTTGTTTCTGGTTTTTTTACTGTTTTTGTTGTTGTATTCTTAATAATTTTACTCTTTTGAAGCACTTTGTGAGCTTGCTCTGTGAATGGTGCTATATTAAATAAACTTTACTTACTTACACACAGGGAGTCCCTGGGTTATGAACGCCTGGTTTATGAACACCCGTACTTATGAGCCGACCAGTGGCGTGGCCATGGGGGACATTGCCCCCCCCCACACCCCCACACACACACACTTTTGTCAAAAGATGGTCCTCGAGATTCCTTCAAAACCGAGTAGAAAATGCCTGGGTATAGGTTGGGTAGGGTAAGAATTTTTCGGAGACTTGCCGGAAGAAGATTATGTAAGTGAATTACATGATGGCCATTTATAGCGAAAGTGCTCCTTTTATTCGAGGTCATTGTGATGTGATGTGATGTGATGTGGTGAGGTCATACATAAGTATTTGGTTGCTTTCATCACACAAACATTGGAAGCAATGGAAGGTATTAAAATTTTAATCCACAAAATGAGGTACTTTATTGATCTAAACTATGACAAATTGACCTCATTGTGTGTCGGTAGAAACTGCAATATCTTAATATAGTCTTCCCCATTTAATTTACGCAGTACCAGGTGACACATTTGTTGTGTTCTATGCATACGCCAGTAGGTGGCACCATGTTTAACCTAAGAGAGAAGAGAAGAAGAAACGATTGCTGATTACTACTGTGCTCTGTGCTGTACTTACTTAGTTATACTTACTTACTTACACATACCACTGCTTACACAGAACACTTCCAAACATAGCACCGTTACAGAATTTCCGTTTTTAGAATAGAAATGTGCAAATAAAAGAGGAACGAAGGAACGGATTTTCAAACTTTTCGCAATGGCTTCCAGTACACTTTGTGATCCTGTGACGGAAAATGTTGTCGATAGCAACCAAGTACTCGCGCTTGGACCCATACGACCTGTGATCGGTTTCCCTGCTAGAAAGTATGGAAGTAGGGATACAGGTTTCAGAAGAAGTGGTACAGTGCGTGTGACTGGTTGGAGTTTTCTGTAGAAAGAGATGCAATTTACTGCTTCTACCGCAGGATTTTCTCGACTCTTGGTAAGTGACAGTTTTTTACTTTGTTTACCATCTATGCTTTCGTCAAACTTCTGTTAATCTTTGCGTGCAAAAGCAGACACGCGCACTTTTCGTCTTTTTTTTTTTTAAAGAAATTCCCTGATTTGGACAATGTTTTTTTTCTAAAATATTGATTTATCACTGAAAACCCATCATTTATCGACAGAAGACACCCCGGGTTGGTCCTTACCATGACTTTGTGCAGCCAAAGTAAAGGGCGTGTCCCCAGACCCCCTCATTTTTATAACCCCCCCCCACTTCATTTACCCTGGCCACGCCGCTGGAGCCGACCTCTGTAAAGCCTATTATTTTAAAAAATCGAGTTACGCACAATGGTTCGTACTAACGAACGGACGGACGGCCTGTTTGCGCGACGCTGAAAACACTGCGCATTTTACGCGGTTCGCCGGCCTGAGGGGGAACAACACCACGCCGTCGTCACCATTTCAAGTTGGATCGTTGCGTTTTGCCTTAAAATGTTCGTGTGTTTCCCCTCGTAATCATGGCTTCGAAGTGCAAATCTGATTCAAGTGGTGGTGACGCATCGGAGAAAGGGAAACGACCCCGACTGAAACGGAAGTGGAAGAAATAAAGCGTTCAGAGAGGTGAAACGCTCTCGTCGCTTTTTCACTGACCCGCCGAGGCGGGGCTGGAGCGCCCCGCCTCGGCGGGCTCTCGTCTCTGGCGTCAAGCGGCCTCCGCCGCCCCCTGGGGGTGGCTGGTGGGCAGTTTGAAACGTGAGAAATATTTCTTTAGCGTTTGTATACCTATACACACCCTCTCTCTCAGTTATGAATACTGTGCAGCAGTTATTACTGCGTTATTAGATGAGCTATGTATACGACATACCAAGACAAACATTCGACCAATTGACGTTAGATGTGAACTGTACGTGAGTGTTTCTATTTACATACTATAAATTCGACTTACGAACAAGCTCAAAAACGGAACTCGTTTGTAATCCGGGGACTTCCTGTACTTGCCGATCTACTTCCTGTACTTATCGATCTACTCGAGCTTCTCAACACGTTAATTAAACAGACTTCAAAATGACACTACGTCCGACATATGACGTTTGTAGTCATTATATTTTATTTTGGTATTGTTAACCTTTTGGTATTTGTAGCCAGCATTTCACGGAAACAAACACACACACACACACACACACACACACACACACACACACACACACACACACACACACACACCTTCAGTCTGCAGAGTCATTCTCTTGAGCACACGTCACCAGTTTATCATTGCTGTAGTGGTTCCCTGGATTCTGCACAACTCTTCGAGGAGCGTGTGTGTGTGTGTGTGTGTGTGTGTGTGCGTGTGTGTATGTGTGGGTGGGTGGGTGGGTGGGTGCAGATGTTTCTAGGGATGGTGTGTGTGTGTGTGTGTGTGTGTGTGTGTGTTCATCATTGAGTTCTGCTGATTTTTGAGTGTTATTTCCACCTGTCTCATGATGAGGGATGCAGAATCAGTCATTTGTTGCTGTGCTGTTTGTTAATTGAGACGATTGATCACAGAGTGTTTCAGAGCGACTTCCCAGTCGCTCTGAAACACTTTGTGGTCTACTTATGAGGTCTACTATGAGGTAGACAAGCTCTGCTGTGTGTTATTTTACAATTTACAATTTCATTTAGCAGACGCTTTTATCCAAGGTGACGTACATGTGAGAGTTAATACAACACAAGCAAGGCTCTCGTCAGGACGTGACAATGCAAGTGTCAAAAAAACAGGTTCAAGTCCAATAGGCATCAGGCAGTGCACAAAAGCAATACGTAGGGTGCATAGAAGCGATTTCCTTTTTAACACCATCAGGTGTGCAGGTGCTGGAGAAAGAGCTGGGTCTTTAGCTTCTTCTTGAAGATGGAGAGGGCCTCAGCAGATCGAGTGGAGTTTGGTAACTCGGTCCACCACCGGAGGACTACAGAAGAGAAGGGTCTGGCTAGTGACTTGGGGCCCCGTTGTGGTGGAAGTGGCAGGTGTCTTTCATTGGCAGAGCGTAGTGAGGGGGACTGAGTGTAGACCTGAATGATGGAGTTCAGGTAGGCGGGGGCCGTTTTAGTTGCTGTTTTGTAAGCGAGCATCTAGCAGCAGCCAAGCTGAGGACTGGCCAGCAGCTCTAGCCAAACACAGTGAATCCATTACCCCCCGGGGTGCAGCCTCGGTACAGTGACCCCGCTTAAAACCAGACTGGTTCGGCTCATACAGATTGTCCTCAGAAAGGAACTCGGAGACATGGTTAGAGAGCGTGCGCTCAAGTGTTTTTGAAAGAAAGCGCAGGAGTGAAACCGGTCTGTGGTTTTTCAACCTGGGTTGGGTTGAGTGTAGTTTTTTTCAACAGTGGGGTGACCTGGGGTCACTTATATGAAGTGGGGAACACACCCGTTGTGAGCGAGGAGTTGACGGTGTGTGTGTGACTGTGGGGTAAATGGTGTGGAGGAGGTTGCATGGTATCGGTCCAGTGGACAGGTAGTGGGACGAGAGTCCAGCAGAAGCTTGGAGACTTCCTCCTCGGTCAGGGGGGAGAACGAGGCGAGTGAGGCGCTGTTAGCTGGCAGCAACAGTCAGGGGCGGTCAGGCTCAGAGAACTGCTTCCTGGTGGCAGAAACCTCATCAGTAAAGTACGAGGCGAACATGTCAGGAGTGAGCAGGGTGGAGGTCGGAGGAGGAGGCGGATTGAGGAGTTGGTTAAATAAAACATTTTTCCAGAATCAGTGGCGCCACAGATCTTGTTCTGATAGTAAGTGGGTTTAGTGGGTTTTAAGCTGGAGGGGACTAGGAGACACTCAGCACGTTTACATGCCACCTAACAAACCGAGTTATTGCGGTAGTCCGACTAAAACCGGACTTGTAAAACGCATGTCAACACGTTAGCTCGGCTGGAATCGAAGCTGTAATAGTGGGACTAACACACCCAGATGACGCCACTGGAAGTGGATTTGCTTCTGCATGTATACACCTTAGTCGGACTGCAGCTGGTCGAGGCGATCTGCGCACGCGCTAACTTTCCGCGCGCCAAGTCTGACCCGGAAGTCGAACAGCGTAAACAGAAGAAGGGGGGACACAAGAAGAGGAAGCCGGTAACTGCAAACATGGCCAAAACATCGAGAGCTCATTTTTGGGCGGATGAAGAGACGGAGTATACGCTCACTCAGCTGAAAGAGCTGAACATTTTAAAATACATGTACGGGAGGAAGACAAGAAATGGCGACTTGTTCAAAAAAGTAGCCGAGCAGATGGTCGGGGCGGGGTTTAAGAGGACGCCGGAGCAGATCCGCGTTCGGTCACTGAGGTCAGTGGACTCTGGTTTTACGACATTTTCTCTCTGCCGCTCTGAGCCCCGCCCTTTGCTCTGTGATGACCTCAGTGAGCCGTGGACTGGGGGGGGGGCATTACGAGGACTGGGGGGGGGGGCATAACGAGCAGGTCTGGATGCTAGAGGGCGGAGGTTGTTAAGAGAGGAGGCTAGTGAGGAACACAGTCTGTACAATCCTGTGACTGTTTTGTTTTTGTTTATGAAAAAGTGGACCAAGAGTATGATGCATATAATTTGACCAAGAGGTGAAATATAAAGCGGGAAAAGTAGAGGGCCAAGAACCAAGCCTTGAAGTACACCATATTTAACGTCAGAATTGTGATGTAATATTACTATAGCAGACACACGGTGCTCTTCCAGATAAGTATGATTTAAGCCAAGAGAGCCAAACCAGCGACACCAAAATACAGTTTATTCTGTCTAATAGTATACAGTGATCAGTGGTGTCAAAGGCCGCACTGAGGTCCAGTAGTAGAAGCACAGAAGTGTAATCGGAGTCCACAGCTATTAGAAGATCGTTCACCACTCTGCTCAGAGCAGTTTGAGTGGAGTGACAGGGCCTGCAAGATGATTGAAAAGGTTCATATAGATGGTTTTCTTCTATATGGGTCAAAAGTTGTTGATACACAACTCTCTCTAGTACTTTAGAGAAGAATGGAAGATTAGAGACTGGCCGATAGTTATTAAGAGGCCCTGGATCGGGGTGCGGTTTCTTATGTAGAGGTTTGACCACAGCTGTCTTAAAACCACTGGGAACAGAGTCAGTAGTACCTTGCATCCAACAGATGTAATCTTTTAGCCTTTAAACGTAAAAAATATCTTAGAATTTGTATTTGCTTACCTGAAAGAATGGAACAAAGAAACCGTAGATGTTGTTACTGGCATATTTTGGCACATCAGCATAAAAACAAAGAATTCAAATAAGTTGCAGATTGCGAACCTTTCAAAGAAAATAGATTCAGGCATTAAAAGGTTTGGTTTGATTTTTCACGTTGGTTCTGTTTGGTGGTTTCTAGTTTGTCGGGCTACAGTATTTTGCTCCATACCACAGAAACCAGCACAAGGTGATTTGTCACTGTTAAGATAACAGAACCAGAGATCAGCCCCACTCACCCGGAACAGAATACACACACACACACACACACACACACACACACACACACACACACACACACACACACACACACCTGCATGCACACAAACACATTTGTGTGCATTTTTAAATGCATATATGACATCTTTAAATGTAGACTTAAGAGACTGTTTTACACTGACACACACACAAACATACACTTATGCATACATGCATTTGGTTATGTGCATGTGATATTTGTTAACTCAGATTGGAGTAAGACTGCTTTAAACATAGAAACACACACACACACACACACACACACACACACGTAACCCCCTTGTTCTGGCTATACCATGTAGAAACCACACAAGTCTTCTGCTGCAGGCCCATTTATTTCTGGCATAACTCAACTCTGGCAAAATCAAAATAAACATATGGATGTTGTGGTCGGTTATTGTCGGCTCAACTGCGGCCCTCTTCATAGAGAAATGTACCCAAATGTTAGCTAGCGGAGAACAATGGCAGCCATTACATGCCTCATTAGCCTCAGTGAACGTTTCATCTGTCGTTAAGTTTAACAAAAGAAACACAAAAAAAAAGTGTATCGCATGGAAAAATGTTGTGCATACATTTATATATCGATTGCCGTAACTAGATTGCAGTTTTAGCAGTTTTATAACACTTTTTAGCCATATTTGGAGTGAGCTCTATGTAACCACATACTAGCTCTGTCGCTAAGTGAGGGATGCCAGGTTTGAATACGGGGAGCACAAGTGAAACTCAATATATAAAGAACAATAATATATTTTGCCGAACTTCAACAAGTTTGTAACATGTAATTCTTAAATCTGTTACACGCACACGTGCACACAAACAGTCACCTGCACACGCATGTGCACAAACACATTTGTGTGCATTTTAAAATTATAATAATAATAATACATTTTATTTGTGGGCGCCTTTCAGAGCACTCAGGGACACCTTACAGAACACAGTAAAAACCAGCAGCACTGTGTATCAGACAACATAAAGTCAAAACAAAGCAGGGTAGACATTAAAAAGTTAACACAACAGATAAGTATAAAATTATCATCTGCACAAAACTCAGTGAAGCGTGGATCAGACTCAATATGCCAGTTTGAAAAGGTGCGTTTTAGATGGGATGTGAAGGTTGAAAGAGAGTCAGTGTTGTGAATGTCTTGTGGGAGAGAGTTCCATACGCGGGGGGCAGAGTGACTGAAGGCACTAGACCCCATGGTAGTCCAGCTCTAGACCCCATGGTAGCCCAGCTCTAGACCCCATGGTAGCCCAGCGGGCCGATGGTGTGAGTTGGAGAGCAGAAGAGGATCTGAGAGTGCGGGAGGGCGAGTGGATATGAAGGAGTTCAGAAAGATATGAAGGAGCTAGGTGATTAAGGGTCTTAAAGGTGAGGAGCAGGATCTTGAAGTCAATACGGTATTTAACAGGGAGCCAGTGGAGTTGCTGAAGAACAGGAGTGATGTGATCTACGGAAGGAGTTCTGGTAATGATACGGGCAGCTGGATTCTGGACCAATTGAAGTTTATGAAGACGCTTGAGGGGAAGACCGAAGAGGATAGAATTACAGTAGTCAATACGGGATGTAACCAGGGTGTGAGTGAGCATGGTGGTGCTGTTAGGCGTAAGTGACGGGCGAAGACAATTAGTATTGCGTAGGTGGAAGTATGCAGACCAAGTGACATTGTTGATGTGGGCTTCAAAAGATAACGTGCTCTCCAGGATGACACCCAGACTCTTAACCTGAGGCGATGGAGGAACTATAGAATTGTCAATAGTCAGAGAAAAACTATCAGGTTTGGCCAAAGTAGATTTAGTGCCTACTAAAAGGACGTCAGTTTTATCACTATTAAGTTTGAGGAAGTGGTATGAAAACCAGGATTTAATTTCTAGTAAGCAGTCAGAAAGGGAAGTGGGAAGAGTGGAGGTAGGCTTGGTGGATAGATAAAGCTGGGTATCATCTGCGTAGCAGTGAAATTGAATGCCAAATTTCCTGAAAATGTGGCCAAGAGGTAGTAGGTAAATAATAAATAAAAGGGGTCCCAATACAGAGCCCTGGGGAACACCAGTAATAACAAGAAAGGACTGAGATCTCAAATTTTTAAGTTGGACAAACTGAGTGCGACCAGAGAGATATGATCGAAACCAGTCGGGGGGGGGTGCAGTTTTTACAATGGAAGCTAATCTTTCTATGAGGATGTTGTGTGAGATTGCATCAAAGGCTGCACAGATCATTAGTGATTGTCACCAAGGCTGTCTCCGTACTGTGCATGGAGTGAAAACCAGATTGGAATTGTTCAAACAGGTTGTTGTTAGTCAAGCAAGCGTGTACCTGAGATGTGACTGTTCTTTCAAGTGTTTTAGAAAGAAATGGTAAATTTGAGATCGGGTGAAAACTATTCAAATTGTTGGGGTCTGCACCAGATTTCTTGAGTATTGGAGTTATTGCAGCTGTTTTGAGAGATGAGGGAACAAGACCAGAGGTAAGGGAGGAATGTATGATATCAGTTATTAAAGAGGACAGAGGAGGTAGACAGGCTTTTACTAAATGAGTAGGAAGGGGGTCTAACTGACAGGTAGATGATTTGGATTTGCAAATAAGACCAGATATTTCTGCAACAGTTGGGAGTTTAAAACTAGATAGTGAAGAAGAGAGGGGAACACAGAAGGGTGAATAAGATGAACTTTATGCAGTATTGTTTGACGAGGTCAGTTGCTGATGAATATTTTCAATGTTGGCATTAAAAAAAGGTCATGAAGGTGCATATATGCACATATGACATTTCTAAATGTAGACTTAAGAGACTGTTTACACTGACACACACACAAACATGCACTTATGCATACATGCATTTGGTTATGTGCATGTGATATCTGTTAGCTCAGATTTGAGTAAGACTGCTTTAAACACACACACACACACACACACACACACACACACACCCGACTCATCCTCACACTGCAAAGTCAGTGTTATGTAATGGGTGAAATCTCCTGGCTCAGCTAATACTTATCCAAGTCGCCCAGCAGGTTGGCCGCTGGCTTCAACCAACGCTGTCGGGGGGGGGGGTTGTCTGTGTGTTTGTTGTGTTTGTTTTTCCTGTACGTCTACTCGTCTGGTTTGTATTTACATGTCTGGCCTTGCGTTTATGTGGCCTTCCCGAGGGGCTGCAGGACACCGGTCACACCAGCACACCAGCCGTGTAGTGCTGATAGGAAACCAGTTGTGGTTCAGTTTGTAGCTTGGACACACACTTCTTCTCATCAGCAGTAGGACTGCGGTTGTATGGTTTGTTTGCATTTCATTTTTGTGTTTGTCCATGTAGGAGGAGATGCTGATGTTTAGGATCACACACACACTCACTCACACTCACTCACACACACACACACACAAACGTGTGTGCACGCACATACAACAAGTTGTTTGTTTTCTCCAAAATAAAAAACCCCATCACTTTCTCTTTTGGAGCATTTGTGATTCTTGCATTTCTGCGCGTGTTTTTCTTCTTCAGCTGATTGCATCAGTTTAGTGTGCGTCGTAGCGTGTATTCCAGCCCACTCCCCGCTCTTACAAATGCTGCATGCTGCAGGAAGCCCGTGTTGGAATAAGAGGAGCCCTGGGCAGCGGTTTACTCCGTCACAACGCATTAGATCAGGGGCCATGTGGGCTTGGCTGCGGCTGCAGAGAGGCCAGATAAACCCAGCGAGGCTCACCCGCTGATACGAAGTGGCAGGACCGCCGCAGAGGCGCTCCTGCCAGAGTGACCAGCTTCTCAGCCGCTCGTCCCGCCCCGTGGCCGTGCAGAGAGACGGGCCCGTCTCAGCAGAGAGACAGGCTCATCTCAGCAGACAGACGGGCTCAACTCAGCAGACAGACAGGCTCGTCTCTGCAGACAGACGGGCTCATCTCAGCAGACAGACGAGCTCCTCTCAGTAGAGAGACAGGCTCATCTCAGCAGACAGACGAGCTCCTCTCAGTAGAGAGACGGGCTCGTCTCTGCAGACAGACAGGCTCCTCTCAGTAGAGAGACGGGCTCGTCTCTGCAGACAGACAGGCTCCTCTCTGCAGACAGACAGGCTCATCTCTGCAGACAGGCTCATCTCTGCAGACGGGCTCATCTCAGCAGACAGACGGGCTCGTCTCAGCAGACAGACAGGCTCATCTCAGCAGACAGACGAGCTCCTCTCAGTAGAGAGACAGGCTCATCTCAGCAGACAGACAGGCTCGTCTCTGCAGACAGACGAGCTCCTCTCAGTAGAGAGACGGGCTCATCTCAGCAGACAGACTGGCTCGTCTCTGCAGACAGACGGGCTCATCTCAGCAGACAGACGAGCTCCTCTCAGTAGAGAGACAGGCTCGTCTCAGCAGACAGACAGGCTCATCTCAGTAGATAGACGGGCTCATCTCAGCAGACAGACTGGCTCGTCTCTGCAGACAGACGTGCTCGTCTCAGCAGACAGACGGGCTCATCTCAGTAGATAGACGGGCTCATCTCAGCAGACAGACAGGCTCGTCTCTGCAGACAGACGACCTCCTCTCAGTAGAGAGACGGGCTCGTCTCTGCAGACAGACAGGCTCATCTCTGCAGACGGGCTCATCTCAGCAGACAGACAGGCTCGTCTCAGCAGACAGACAGGCTCATCTCTGCAGACAGACGGGCTCCTCTCAGCAGACAGACAGGCTCATCTCTGCAGACAGACAGGCTCGTCTCTGCAGACAGACGGGCTCGTCTCAGCAGAGGTTTCATGGCTGAATAACGTCATCACTCTGGCCTGGCGGGTGTCCCCTAAAACCCAGAAAGCCCCGTGGAGCAGGATCTTGTGTGGACGGGACATGGAAGAGTTCATGTAAATGTAGTCGTTTGTTCCAGAAATACGGTTTGTTCAGTCAAGAAGGTTTATCTCCAGGTTGTTTTCCAGCTTTTTCTGACTTATTGAAACAATTCAGTACTTTATGCAGCCATAGTAATAATACAAATAATAATACAAATAATAATAATAATAGGGGGCACGGTCGCGCAGTGGTTAGCGCGGTCGCCTCACAGTAAGACGGTTCTGGGTTTGAGGCCCGGGGTAGTAGAACCTTCTGGGTCGTCCCGGGTCGTCCTCGGTGTGGAGTTTACATGTTCTCCCCGTGTCTGCGCTGGTTTCCTCCCACAGTCCAAAGACATGTAGGTCAGGTGACTCAAAGACATGTAGGTCAGGTGACTCAAAGACATGTAGGTCAGGTGACTCAGACATGTAGGTCAGGTGACTCAAAGACATGTAGGTCAGGTGACTCAAAGACATGTAGGTCAGGTGACTCAAAGACATGTAGGTCAGGTGACTCAGACATGTAGGTCAGGTGACTCAAAGACATGTAGGTCAGGTGACTCAGACATGTAGGTCAGGTGACTCAAAGACATGTAGGTCAGGTGACTCAGACATGTAGGTCAGGTGACTCAAAGACATGTGGGTCAGGTGACTCGAAGACATGTAGGTCAGGTGACTCAAAGACATGTAGGTCAGGTGACTCAGACATGTAGGTCAGGTGACTCAAAGACATGTAGGTCAGGTGACTCAAAGACATGTAGTCAGGTGACTCAGACATGTAGGTCAGGTGACTCAAAGACATGTAGGTCAGGTGACTCAAAGACATGTAGTCAGGTGACTCAAAGACATGTAGGTCAGGTGACTCAGACATGTAGGTCAGGTGACTCAAAGACATGTAGGTCAGGTGACTCAGACATGTAGGTCAGGTGACTCAAAGATGTGTAGGTCAGGTGACTCAAAGACATGTAGGTCAGGTGACTCAGACATGTAGGTCAGGTGACTCAAAGACATGTAGGTCAGGTGACTCAGACATGTAGGTCAGGTGACTCAAAGACATGTGGGTCAGGTGACTCGAAGACATGTAGGTCAGGTGACTCGAAGACATGTAGGTCAGGTGACTCAAAGACATGTAGGTCAGGTGAATTGGCAGTACTAAATTGTCCCTAGGTGTGTGTGTGATGTGTGTTGTGTGCTGTAGTGGCTGGTCAGTGCTGGTTGATAAGTTGTGTGTGTGTTGTGTGTTGTGTGCTGTAGTGGCTGGTCAGTGCTGGTTGATAAGTTGTGTGTGTGATGTGTGTTGTGTGCTGTAGTGGCTGGTCAGTGCTGGTTGATAAGTTGTGTGTGTGATGTGTGTTGTGTGCTGTAGTGGCTGGTCAGTGCTGGTTGATAAGTTGTGTGTGTGATGTGTGTTGTGTGCTGTAGTGGCTGGTCAGTGCTGGTTGATAAGTTGTCGTGCTCTAGTCGTCCTCCTTGTTGGCTGGTTGTTACTCGGTGGTTTGGGGGGAAGGTGTCTGTGCTGCGGCCTGTGGGCCTCTTCCATCACTGGTGTGTGTGGTGGTCCAGAGCTGCCACCATTATCTGCAGCTGCTACTTTCTGATAATACAAAACTTTCTGGCTACAAACGGGTGACTCCGCTGCTCCTCTGTGATGAGCTCGAAGAAATGGTTCCTTGTTTTCTGACGTCCTCAGTGTTCATGTAGTCCACATGCAGTTCATGTAGTCCACAGGTAGTTCATGTAGTCCACATGCAGTTCATGTAGTCCACAGGTAGTTCATGTAGTCCACATGCAGTTCATGTAGTCCACAGGTAGTTCATGTAGTCCACATGCAGTTCATGTAGTCCACAGGTAGTTCATGAAGTCCACATGTAGTTCATGTAGTCCACAGGTAGTTCATGTAGTCCACATGCAGTTCATGTAGTCCACAGGTAGTTCATGTAGTCCACAGGTAGTTCATGTAGTCCACAGGTAGTTTATGTAGTCCTCAGTGTTCATGTAGTCTACAGGTAGTTCACGTAGTCCACATGTAGTTCATGTAGTCCACATGCAGTTCATGTAGTCTACCCATAGTTCATGTAGTCCACATGTAGTTCATGTAGTCCTCAGTGTTCATGTAGTCTACAGGTAGTTCATCTAGTCTACAGGTAGTTCATCTAGTCTACAGGTAGTTCATGTAGTCCACAGGTAGTTCCTATAGTCCACATGTAGTTCATGTAGTCCACAGGTAGTTCATGTAGTCTACAGGTAGTTCATCTAGTCTACAGGTAGTTCATGTAGTCCACAGATAGTTCCTATAGTCCACATGTGGTTCATGTAGTCCACAGGTAGTTCATGTAGTCTACAGGTAGTTCATCTAGTCTACAGGTAGTTCATGTAGTCCACAGGTAGTTCCTATAGTCCACATGTAGTTCATGTAGTCCACATGTAGTTCATGTAGATGTCAGTGCTCATGTAGTCCACAGGTACTTAATGTAGTCCACAGGTACTTAATGTAGTCCACAGGTAGTTCATGTAGTCCTCAGTGTTCATGTAGTCTACAGATAGTTCATGTAGTCTACAGGTAGTTCCTGTAGTCCACATGTAGTTCATGTAGTCCTCAGTGTTCATGTAGTGCACATGTAGTACCTTTAGTCTACCGGTAGTTCATGTAGTCCACAGGTAGTTCATGTAGTCCACAGGTAGTTCCTGTAATCCACATGTAGTTCATGTAGTCCACAGGTAGTTCCTGTAATCCACATGTAGTTCATGTAGTCCACAGGTAGTTCATATGGTCCTCAGGTAGTTCATGTAGTCCACATGTAGTTCATGTAGTCCTCAGGTAGCTCATGTAGTCCACAGGTAGTTCATGTAGTCCACAGGTAGTTCATGTAGTCCACAGGTAGTTCATGTAGTCCACATGTAGTTCATGTAGTCCACAGGTAGTTCATATGGTCCTCAGGTAGTTCATGTAGTCCACAGGTAGTTCATGTAGTCCACAGGTAGTTCATATGGTCCTCAGGTAGTTCATGTAGTCCACATGTAGTTCATGTAGTCCACAGGTAGTTCATATAATCCACAGGTAGTTCATGTAGTCCACAGGTAGTTCATATGGTCCTCAGGTAGTTCATGTAGTCCACATGTAGTTCATGTAGTCCACAGGTAGTTCATATAATCCACAGGTAGTACCTTTAGTCTACCGGTAGTTCATGTAGTCCACAGGTAGTTCATATGGTCCTCAGGTAGTTCATGTAGTCCACATGTAGTTCATGTAGTCCACAGGAAGTTCCTATAGTCCACATGTAGTTCATGTAGTCCACATGTAGTTCATGTAGATGTCAGTGCTCATGTAGTCCACAGGTACTTAATGTAGTCCACAGGTACTTAATGTAGTCCACAGGTAGTTCATGTAGTCCTCAGTGTTCATGTAGTCTACAGATAGTTCATGTAGTCTACAGGTAGTTCCTGTAGTCCACATGTAGTTCATGTAGTCCTCAGTGTTCATGTAGTGCACAGGTAGTACCTTTAGTCTACCGGTAGTTCATGTAGTCCTCAGGTAGTTCATGTAGTCCACAGGTAGTTCATGTAGTCCACAGGTAGTTCCTGTAATCCACATGTAGTTCATGTAGTCCACAGGTAGTTCCTGTAATCCACATGTAGTTCATGTAGTCCACAGGTAGTTCATATGGTCCTCAGGTAGTTCATGTAGTCCACATGTAGTTCATCTAGTCCACAGGTAGTTCATATGGTCCTCAGGTAGTTCATGTAGTCCACATGTAGTTCATGTAGTCCACAGGTAGTTCCTATAGTCCACAGGTAGTTCATGTAGTCCACATGTAGTTCATGTAGATGTCAGTGCTCATGTAGTCCACAGGTACTTAATGTAGTCCACAGGTACTTAATGTAGTCCACAGGTAGTTCATGTAGTCCTCAGTGTTCATGTAGTCTACAGATAGTTCATGTAGTCTACAGGTAGTTCCTGTAGTCCACATGTAGTTCATGTAGTCCTCAGTGTTCATGTAGTGCACAGGTAGTACCTTTAGTCTACCGGTAGTTCATGTAGTCCTCAGGTAGTTCATGTAGTCCACAGGTAGTTCATGTAGTCCACAGGTAGTTCCTGTAATCCACATGTAGTTCATGTAGTCCACAGGTAGTTCCTGTAATCCACATGTAGTTCATGTAGTCCACAGGTAGTTCATATGGTCCTCAGGTAGTTCATGTAGTCCACATGTAGTTCATCTAGTCCACAGGTAGTTCATGTAGTCCACAGGTAGTTCCTATAGTCCACATGTAGTTCATGTAGTCCACAGGTAGTTCCTATAGTCCACATGTAGTTCATGTAGTCCACAGGTAGTTCATGTAGTCCACAGGTAGTTCATGTAGTCCACATGTAGTTCATGTAGTCCACAGGTAGTTCATATGGTCCTCAGGTAGTTCATGTAGTCCACATGTAGTTCATGTAGTCCACATGTAGTTCATGTAGTCCACAGGTAGTTCATGTAGTCCACAGGTAGTTCATGTAGTCCACATGTAGTTCATGTAGTCCACAGGTAGTTCATGTAGATGTCAGTGCTCATGTAGTCCACAGGTACTTAATGTAGTCCACAGGTAGTTCATGTAGTCCTCAGTGTTCATGTAGTCTACAGATAGTTCATGTAGTCTACAGGTAGTTCCTGTAGTCCACATGTAGTTCATGTAGTCCACATGTAGTTCATGTAGTCCACAGGTAGTTCATGTAGTCCACAGGTAGTTTATGTAGTCCTCAGTGTTCATGTAGTCTACAGGTAGTTCACGTAGTCCACATGTAGTTCATGTAGTCCACATGCAGTTCATGTAGTCTACCCATAGTTCATGTAGTCCACATGTAGTTCATGTAGTCCTCAGTGTTCATGTAGTCTACAGGTAGTTCATCTAGTCTACAGGTAGTTCATCTAGTCTACAGGTAGTTCATGTAGTCCACAGGTAGTTCCTATAGTCCACATGTAGTTCATGTAGTCCACAGGTAGTTCATGTAGTCTACAGGTAGTTCATCTAGTCTACAGGTAGTTCATGTAGTCCACAGATAGTTCCTATAGTCCACATGTAGTTCATGTAGTCCACAGGTAGTTCATGTAGTCTACAGGTAGTTCATCTAGTCTACAGGTAGTTCATGTAGTCCACAGGTAGTTCCTATAGTCCACATGTAGTTCATGTAGTCCACATGTAGTTCATGTAGATGTCAGTGCTCATGTAGTCCACAGGTACTTAATGTAGTCCACAGGTACTTAATGTAGTCCACAGGTAGTTCATGTAGTCCTCAGTGTTCATGTAGTCTACAGATAGTTCATGTAGTCTACAGGTAGTTCCTGTAGTCCACATGTAGTTCATGTAGTCCTCAGTGTTCATGTAGTGCACATGTAGTACCTTTAGTCTACCGGTAGTTCATGTAGTCCACAGGTAGTTCATGTAGTCCACAGGTAGTTCCTGTAATCCACATGTAGTTCATGTAGTCCACAGGTAGTTCCTGTAATCCACATGTAGTTCCTGTAGTCCACAGGTAGTTCATATGGTCCTCA
This sequence comes from Lampris megalopsis, assembly GCA_022114975.2. NCBI lineage: Eukaryota > Metazoa > Chordata > Actinopteri > Lampriformes > Lampridae > Lampris > Lampris megalopsis. Next base: position 622,043 of record JAJHIY020001536.1, on the reverse strand, counting down.
GGTAGTTCATGTAGTCCACATGTAGTTCACGTAGTCCTCAGGTAGCTCATGTAGTCCACAGGTAGTTCATGTAGTCCACAGGTAGTTCATGTAGTCCACAGGTAGTTCATGTAATCCACATGTAGTTCATGTAGTCCACAGGTAGTTCATATGGTCCTCAGGTAGTTCATGTAGTCCACAGGTAGTTCATGTAGTCCACAGGTAGTTCATATGGTCCTCAGGTAGTTCATGTAGTCCACATGTAGTTCATGTAGTCCACAGGTAGTTCATATAATCCACAGGTAGTTCATGTAGTCCACAGGTAGTTCATATGGTCCTCAGGTAGTTCATGTAGTCCACATGTAGTTCATGTAGTCCACAGGTAGTTCATATAATCCACAGGTAGTACCTTTAGTCTACCGGTAGTTCATGTAGTCCACAGGTAGTTCATATGGTCCTCAGGTAGTTCATGTAGTCCACATGTAGTTCATGTAGTCCACAGGTAGTTCCTATAGTCCACATGTAGTTCATGTAGTCCACATGTAGTTCATGTAGATGTCAGTGCTCATGTAGTCCACAGGTACTTAATGTAGTCCACAGGTACTTAATGTAGTCCACAGGTAGTTCATGTAGTCCTCAGTGTTCATGTAGTCTACAGATAGTTCATGTAGTCTACAGGTAGTTCCTGTAGTCCACATGTAGTTCATGTAGTCCTCAGTGTTCATGTAGTGCACAGGTAGTACCTTTAGTCTACCGGTAGTTCATGTAGTCCTCAGGTAGTTCATGTAGTCCACAGGTAGTTCATGTAGTCCACAGGTAGTTCCTGTAATCCACATGTAGTTCATGTAGTCCACAGGTAGTTCCTGTAATCCACATGTAGTTCATGTAGTCCACAGGTAGTTCATATGGTCCTCAGGTAGTTCATGTAGTCCACATGTAGTTCATCTAGTCCACAGGTAGTTCATGTAGTCCACAGGTAGTTCCTATAGTCCACATGTAGTTCATGTAGTCCACAGGTAGTTCCTATAGTCCACATGTAGTTCATGTAGTCCACAGGTAGTTCATGTAGTCCACAGGTAGTTCATGTAGTCCACATGTAGTTCATGTAGTCCACAGGTAGTTCATATGGTCCTCAGGTAGTTCATGTAGTCCACATGTAGTTCATGTAGTCCACATGTAGTTCATGTAGTCCACATGTAGTTCATGTAGTCCACAGGTAGTTCATGTAGTCCACAGGTAGTTCATGTAGTCCACATGTAGTTCATGTAGTCCACAGGTAGTTCATGTAGATGTCAGTGCTCATGTAGTCCACAGGTACTTAATGTAGTCCACAGGTAGTTCATGTAGTCCTCAGTGTTCATGTAGTCTACAGATAGTTCATGTAGTCTACAGGTAGTTCCTGTAGTCCACATGTAGTTCATGTAGTCCACATGTAGTTCATGTAGTCCACATGTAGTTCATGTAGTCCACAGGTAGTTCATGTAGTCCACAGGTAGTTCCTATAGTCCACATGTAGTTCATGTAGTCCACAGGTAGTTCCTATAGTCCACATGTAGTTCATGTAGTCTACAGGTAGTTCATCTAGTCTACAGGTAGTTCATGTAGTCCACAGGTAGTTCCTATAGTCCACATGTAGTTCATGTAGTCCACATGTAGTAGTTCATGTAGATGTCAGTGCTCATGTAGTCCACAGGTACTTAATGTAGTCCACAGGTACTTAATGTAGTCCACAGGTAGTTCATGTAGTCCTCAGTGTTCATGTAGTCTACAGATAGTTCATGTAGTCTACAGGTAGTTCCTGTAGTCCACATGTAGTTCATGTAGTCCTCAGTGTTCATGTAGTGCACAGGTAGTACCTTTAGTCTACCGGTAGTTCATGTAGTCCTCAGGTAGTTCATGTAGTCCACAGGTAGTTCATGTAGTCCACAGGTAGTTCATGTAGTCCACAGGTAGTTCCTGTAATCCACATGTAGTTCATGTAGTCCACAGGTAGTTCATATGGTCCTCAGGTAGTTCATGTAGTCCACAGGTAGTTCATGTAGTCCACAGGTAGTTCATGTAGTCCACAGGTAGTTCATGTAGTCCACAGGTAGTTCATATGGTCCTCAGGTAGTTCATGTAGTCCACATGTAGTTCATGTAGTCCACAGGTAGTTCATGTAGTCTACAGGTAGTTCATGCAATCCACAGGTAGTACCTTTAGTCTACCGGTAGTTCATGTAGTCCACAGGTAGTACCTTTAGTCTACCGGTAGTTCATGTAGTCCACAGGTAGTACCTTTAGTCTACCGGTAGTTCATGTAGTCCACAGGTAGTTCATGTAGTCCACATGTAGTTCATGTAGTCCACAGGTAGTTCATGTAGTCCTCAGGTAGTTCATATGGTCCTCAGGTAGTTCATGTAGTCCACAGGTAGTTCATGTAGTCCACAGGTAGTTCATGTAGTCCTCAGGTAGTTCATGTAGTCCACAGGTAGTTCATGTAGTCCACAGGTAGTTCATGTAGTCCACATGTAGTTCATATAATCCACAGGTAGTTCATGTAGTCCACAGGTAGTTCATATGGTCCTCAGGTAGTTCATGTAGTCCACAGGTAGTTCATGTAGTCCACATGTAGTTCATGTAGTCCACAGGTAGTTCATGTAGTCCACAGGTAGTTCATATGGTCCTCAGGTAGTTCATGTAGTCCACATGTAGTTCATGTAGTCCACAGGTAGTTCATGTAGTCCACAGGTAGTTCATATGGTCCTCAGGTAGTACCTTTAGTCTACCGGTAGTTCATATGGTCCTCAGGTAGTTCATGTAGTCCACAGGTTCCTTGCATTTTCAGTCATCCATGCTTTTCTTACGCTGACCCTGAAGTTCAAATCACAACAAATCAAAAAACACAACTGCATACAGGAAATAACAACAACAAATAGGAAATCATAATGGACCATAAGAAAACACAACGGCGACTTAAATTAACAAGAGAAAACGCAACAACAAATTAGAACTCACAGTGGCATCGCTTCAGAATCAGAGACACTTTGTCGTTTCATTTCTTGCACTGGCGCACATGAAATGAAACAACATTTTATTTCCCCCAGCCCACAGCAGGGCAACACAAACACAAAAACACATATCCAAAAACTACAAGAACACATTTATCCAAACTAGAACACATTTATCCAAACTAACACACATATCCACACTAACACACATATCCACACTAACACACATATCCACACTAACACACATATCCAAACTAACACACATATCCACACTAACACACATATCCAAACTAACACACATATCCACACTAACACACATATCCAAACTAACACACATATCCAAACTAACACACATATCCAAACTAACACACATATCCACACTAACACACATATCCAAACTAACACACATATCCAAACTAACACACATATCCACACTAACACACATATCCAAACTAACACACATATCCAAACTAACACACATATCCACACTAACACACATATCCAAACTAACACACATATCCAAACTAACACACATATCCAAACTAACACACATATCCAAACTAACACACATATCCAAACTAACACACATATCCAAACTAACACACATATCCACACTAACACACATATCCAAACTAACACACATATCCACACTAACGCACATATCCAAACTAACACACATATCCACACTAACACACATATCCAAACTAACACACATATCCACACTAACACACATATCCACACTAACACACATATCCAAACTAAACAAAAAGAATCACTGTCCAGGAGAAGGAACGCCAGCCAGGATGACTGTCGGAACTGCCGGTCTACATGGGCCAGCAGTTAGCTTAGCCCATGTTAGCTTAGCCCACGCTTCCGCGTCTTGTCAGACCGCCCTCGGTGTTTCCTCTTCGGGCACAGCTGCGGTCAGGGCCGTGGTCCCTGGGCCCACAGGACGCGGCAGACCAGGCTCTCCCAGCTGATCCAGTGCCAGCTCTCCCAGCCAGCGAACGAAGACACACTTAGAGGCAGACATGGAGAAAGACACTGCATGGACGGTCCAGGGTGAGGCCGCCTCAAACGTGAATTCGTGTCGCCATCTTCCCACACCGGAAGCGGAAAAAAACAACCAACCAACTGCTACTCCTACCAAGGCTCCTCGCTGTCTGGACATATTTCGCACTGGAAACACAAAGGGATTCCAGTGTTCAACGGAAATCTGCCATCTGTCCCATGATGTGGCCCGGTTACGAAGCAGGTGGTTTCAGACAGGACGCAGCGGTCACGTCGGTACACTTACACCCAGCCAGGAACTTTGAGACGAGGCATTGCGTTATGTTTGACCTGGCTGGTGGCTTAACCTCTGGATCAGCATCTGGGGGACGGCTGAAATAGTGCATTTTAAGGCCAGGGTCACATAATGTGAAGGGTCACAGATTGTACCGTTGTGCTTTCCAATTTGTCATCGTGTTTTCTCGTCAGTTAATTTGGTTCACAATTTGTCACTATGTTTTGTGATGTGCCGTCGTGCTTCCATAATAGTTGTTTTGTCGTTGTGATTTGCGCTTCAGGGCCACGGTACTTTCTGCACACAGCTCCAGCTCGTCAGTCACGTCAGTGTAACTGGTGGAGGAGGAATCCACAACCCTCCTTCCGGCTCAAACCCTCCTTCCGGCTCAGACCCTCCTTCCGGCTCAGACCCTCCGCGGTTCACACACAGCAGTCTGTCATACTGGAGTTCCTTTTGTAAATGTACACTTGTTTTTCACGGTGGTTTCCTGCCGTGTCACTTCCTACAACGCAACACCTACACAGATTTCCAGCAGGAGGCGCTCCACCGCCGCACAGCAAAGCAAACGCTGAGAGAATGTGACAATGAAAAACCAACGTGAGTTTATAAAAACACCACTATGACCGACTGCTGCAGCATCGGTGTCACATATGAATGCACATTATTGTGTGTGTGTGTGTGTGTGTGTGTGTGTGTGTGTGTGTGTGCTTGTATCTTGGGTTACACCTGCATTTGTAAATGAGCTTCCAGTGAATGTCTTGGTTACACTTACGGTGTTGTGCGTTCAGGTGAAATATTCATAAAGACCACCGCAGTGTTCCCGAAGCGCCGCTCACTTGGCATCCGCCATGAATCACAGAAGTGAAGCCACGCCCCCCTGCGGCCCTGATTGGTTGGGGAGAGAGACGACGGTAGCACACAGCATTCTGGGTAACGGCGTATTTAAGTTTATGGAGCTTGAAGTCTACTGGAGAATAGCCGCTCTGGTGGCCGAGCGGAATAAACCGCCGTTCTGGCAGCCCGCTCGTCACGTGGCTGGGAGGTCCGAATCCCAGACTCGCCGTAACCGGTCCCGGCCGGAGCGTCCACGGGGTAAGGCCCTCATTAGGCCACCCTTCCCCGAGGGGTAGTGGGTGTAGATCGGTGTAGTGTTCGGGGACTCGTCGTTCTCCAGCGGCCCCTTTGACCCACCCAGGCGCCTGCAGCCAAGCAACCGGAAGCATTCTCCCCACGCCTCCTTCGCGGCCTGAAGGTGGCGCAATCCATGCGAGGAGGCTGCAGCGTGTAAACTAGCGAGAGCAGCCGACACGCGTTTGAAGGAAGCTGGTGTTACGCCTATCTCCTTCCGGTGGACACGTGAGCCAGGGGAGTTGTTCCACAAGAGTTCCGGCCGTATGCCACTGGGCTAATCGGGTGGGATCAGGGGAGAAACTAGAAATACATTTAAAAGAAAAAGAAAAAGAAAACGAAAGAAGTCTGCTGGAGAATGGAAGGCAGCGTGAGTGTTTCTGCGGCATCCATTTTGAAACTCTGTATGAAAGCAGAGTTGCTGTCCTACTTCTTGACAAGTAAGTAGAACTACTGCACGTGTGTGGAAAACACCAAAGGCTGTTTGCTTTCCACTGCTCCATATCCACCTGTAATGTGACAGACCGGCGGTTATTAATAGGGTTTTTCTTCTTCTTCTTCTTCTTCTTCTTCTTCTTCTTCTTCTTCTTCTTCTTCTTCTTCTTCTTCTTCTTCTTCCGGCTTGTGCCCTGTTTCTCAGGGTCGCCACAGCAGGTTTGGTAGTTTCCATCGGTACCCTGTGAGGACGCAGCACCGATGTTATTCATGATTTTATTGTGTTGTTGATGTTATTAATGTTGGTTATTAATAGAGCAACAGCATTATTCATGAACTGCCACTCTGAGTGGCTGACAGTACTACTGGCTCCACCCCCCATCCTTAACAGAAACACTGGCTGTCCAACCAGAGGCTACCTTGCTCCCAGCATGGGCACCTTTATGCATAAACTGGGCTGATTGTTCCTGGTGTGACGTCACCCGAGGGAGCTCCCCCCCCCCTTTTTCCCCCCAATTGTACCCATCCAATTACCCCACTCTTCCAAGCCGTCCCAGTCACTGCTCCACCCCGTCTGCTGATCTAGGGAAGGCTGCAGACTACCACATGCCTCCTCCCATACATGTGGATTCACCAGCTGCTTCTTTTCACCTGACAGTGAGGAGTTTCACCGGGGGGGGTTGCGTGTGGGAGGATCACGCTATTCCCCCCAGTTCCCCCCCCCCACGAACAGGCGCTCCGACCGACTAGAGGAGGCGCTAGTGCAGCAGCCAGGACACATACCCACATCATCCGGCTTCCCACCCGCAGACACGGCCAGCGGTGTCTGTAGGGAAGCCCGACCAAGCCGGAGGCAACACGGGGATTCGATCCGGTGATCTCCGTGTTGGTAGGCAACGGATTAGACCACCACACTACCCGCATGCCGCTGAGGGAGATTTTTGATTGGGTGTTTCAAATGGTGTCATTTGGTCCCAGTGAAAAGCTGGTGAAGCAGAGATGTTGTGTAAATTGTGTGACGTCATGAGAACGGTGACAGCAGCATCGCACACGACACCACAGTAAGGTGGTGCTCTTCAGCTGCGGTCTCAGAGACTGCTACAGAGAAATACGGCAGCGGGTACCTTCCTCTTGATGAGGCCCAGTGTTCTTGACAACCAGTGCAGGGTGTCACCCTTCAGACTCATTGTGGCTGTGACCTTTGACCTTTTCGAAGCCTAGAAACACAGCTCAGGGGTAGGGGAAAGGCGGTGAAGCAGACTTCTGTCCTCTGTGTTGGAACAGTGATGTCATTCTGCAGATCTGCTCCCTTTGAGTTGGACTCCTTTGTCCTTTGTTTGGTGGAGGAGGTGCAGACCCCCGGAGCGACGGCATCCTGCATCTCCTCCACACAATGACCTCTGTTGTCTGCGGAGCTGGGGTCGCATTGTTCCAGTCATTTGAATTGTACTTCTGCTGGTTGAGCAGGTTCACCCATGTCTTACGGAGTGTGGAGAGAGGGAGCAGGCGAGGTCCCGTTCAGACTGACCGGCCGCTGGTGGTGCTTGGGAAGGGGCTTTTATTTGTTTTATGTAGTGAGAAAAGGGAGGGAAGGCAGGATGAGAGGATGAGAGGAGCTCTGTTCCATCTGACGCTCTGTGACGCCGCTGAATTCATGCACACAGACGTGCCGTCTGTCGTCTTGCTTATCTGGTCTTTCTACCTGTACAGTTCATGTGGTCTTGTGGTTGTAAAATACTGAACTTTCTTCTTACTTCAGGGGTTTTTGTCATAATCACGTTTTTTTATGAAATGAAACGTCAAAATGCTGACGTCACCACTCCTGTGTGGTTTAATGTACATATAACCTGCCGCTCAGCAACCCAGGCTGGTGGTTTTTCCTCCCTTTTTCTCCCCAATTGTACCCGGCTAATTACCCCACTCTTCCGAGCCGTCCCGGTCTCTGCTCCACCCCCTCTGCTGCTCCACCCCCTCTGCTGATCCGGGGAGGGCTGCAGACTACCACATGCCTCCTCCCATACATGTGGAGTCACCAGCCGCTTCTTTTCACCTGACAGTGAGGAGTTTCACCAGGGGGACGTAGCACGTGGGTGGATCATGCTATTCCCCCCAGTTCCCCCTCCATCCTGAACAGGTGCCCCCGACCGACCAGAGGAGGCGCTAGTGCAGCGACCAGGACACATACCCACATCCGGCTTCCCACCCACAGACACGGCCAATTGTGTCTGTAGGGACGCCTGACCAAGCCGGAGGTAACACGGGGATTTGATCCGGCGATCTCCGTGTTGGTAGGCAACGGAATAGACCGCTACACCACCCAGACTGATATTTATTACATATTTACTACATCAGTACAATGTCATGATATTTTCTCCTCATGATGTAGTTACCACTCACATTCGGATTATGATAGTTACCCATCCTGCCCTAATGTTTTTAGGAAAGATGGAGGGAGTCACATGGTCTGGGGACACCAAGAGTTAAAGGGAAGGTTTACAAGATGGTGGGGAGACCAGCTATGTTGTATGGTCTGGAGACAGTGGCACTGATGAAAAGACAGGAGGTGGAGCTGGAGGTGGCAGAGATGAAGATGATAAGATTTTCACTGGGAGTGATGAAGAAGGACAGGATTAGGAAGGAGTATATCAGAGGGACAGCTCAGGTTGGACGGTTTGGAGACAAAGCAAGAGAGACAAGATGGAGATGGTGTGGACATGTGTGGAGGAGAGATGCTGGGTATACTGGGAGAAGGATGCTGAATATGGAGCTGCCAGGGAAGAGGAGAAGAGGAAGGCCAAAGAGGAGGTTTATGGATGTGGTGAGGGAGGACATGCAGGTGGCTGGTCTGACAGAGGAGGATGCAGAAGACAGGAAGAGATGGAAACGGATGATCCGCTGTGGCGCCCCCTAACGGGAGCAGCTGAAAGTAGTAGTAGTAGTAGTAGTAGTAGTAGTAGTAGTAGTAGTAGTAGAGGAATAGGCCACAGTGCCGCTTTAATCCAATTGGAGTTCCACCATCTTGACTCTGGTTTTGTTTTATTGAACAAAACCAGAGCATTTTGACTTTTAATCCTCGACATAGTGACACGAGCCTCATATGTTTCGCATTTAAATAACCAGCATTTAGATTATGCCCTCATCCAGAGTGAACAGAGAGGGGCTTAGTGCCTTGCTCGGGGGAACTTTGACAGGAAACCAATGTTGGGGATTGAACCTGTCATCTTTTCTGTTGTAGGGCAAAGCTGATTCCTCTTGAGACCATCAGGTCTTCCACACAAACCGAGTTTTACAGTTCAACACTGAGTTATTCTCCAGCTCAGACAGGCGGAAACACCGTGGAGTCGTTTTATTTTTTAGGGGACAAACCTTAACGAGCCTTTTCTCTAATTATCTTTATTTATTTATTTATTGCCTCCATCTGCAGCCTGCTCAGCAAAACATCAGGTGCTGTTGTCTCCACCCCAAACCCATGCTGCACGAGACAGAAAGACGTATTGTAGAGAGGACGATGTATTATGGAGATGAAGACTGTAGGCTGGACTTCATCGCTGCTTTGTGATGTTTTTGATAATACTGAATACTGCATTTAATGACCTGGCTTACCGGCTGTTTTATCAGAGCAACAATATCACAGGGGCAGCAGAGGCATTGAGATGATGTGGCTGGATTTACTTTATTAATATTTATTCACACAGGCTCAGTCTTCCCATTTACCCACTGTAGTGAGTGTGAAATGAAAATAAGAAATTATAAAAAATGATTTATTGACAGTTTTTATGTGTCCATCTTTTCGTGAATTATGTAAATTAAATGTAAATCAACGCAAAACAAACCCAGCAGAAAGAAACAGATATCATCACTAATAGCAGAAAGCTACCTTCTGTCCATTTCATCTGACCTTTGCCTGACCTGTCATCCCCACAACTGAGCCGAACCAAGCCGAACTGAACCGAACCAAACTGAACTGATCTGAACTGAACCGAGCCGAACTGAACTGAGCTGATCCGAACTGAACTGAACCAAGCCAAACTGAACCGAGCTGAACTGAACTGAACTGATCCGAAGTGAACTGAACTTGAACCAAGCTGAACTGAACTGAAATGACTATTTCTGAAGTGCCTCTTTACTCTGAGGACACACAGCATTTTACAATGGAACGACTGCATTACATTACGGTACAAAACCGACTTAAACTCCCAGAATGCAAAAATAACTCATGGTTTTCTTCTTCTTTTTTTCCAAGTTTTCTTAACTTTTTAATCAAGGAAAAGGTTTCTTAGAGCGTCTTATTTAATTTCATTTTATGTTATTTCATGTGGCTGTGTCTTTGTGAAGGGCAGAAGGCAGCAGATGATTCTGTGTCTGTTTCAGTGGCCTTTTAGGTTTTGTGGCCCAATTAGTTCCTCTCCTCTCTGGCCAAAACCAAACAGCTTGTTCTAGTTTCCCCATCATGCCCTGGACTCTTCTGTTGGTCAAGATCAGCATCTCATCCATCAGTTTAAACCACCGACGCCTCATCATCTCTCTGACTTCTGTGAAATCTTTTTCCTTTTAAATCTGGTTCAGCTAAGTGGAGTTCAGTTCTTTACCTGGCAGGACAATGTTCCCTGTCAGATGAATGGAGATAAGGGGTCTCAACAAAATGGTGGAATCTGGAGCCAACAGGAAGTACTTACTGTAAACTGAGAGCCATGCACTGACCTTTAACCTCAGAGCAGTTCATCTAACTTACAGTCAGATTTCAAGACATCCCTTTTAAAGGCTGAATAATGATGAGGGGGTTTTCAGGTGGTGTGTGTCTTATTCTAGCTCGGGCCCTCTACCAGAGGCCTGGGAGTTTGAGGGTTCTGCACAGTATCTTAGCTGTTCCTAGGACCACACTCTTCTGGACAGAGACCTCAGATGTTGTTCCTGGAATCTGCTGGAGCCACTCTCCCAGTCACAGCCCCTAGTGCTCCTATTAACACATGAGCGAAACTCAAAGTAATTGGAAACAACACCGGGGGGTCAAAGCATCAGTTACTGGTTGATAGAGCAGTCACCCAAGACTCTTAAGACAAGAGAGACCAACTTGAGCACAGCCTGGATTGTCTACAAGAAAGCATACGATTCAATGCCCCATACCTGGTTACTGGAGTGCTTGGCACTATACAAAGCCAACAGGACACTGCTAGTCTTCATGAAGAACTCAATGTGGCAGTGGAAGACAATCACATACACACAAGTAAACATCAAATGTGGCCTATACCAAGATGATGCACTATCTCTACTGCTTTTCTGCATAGACCTGAACCCCCTCAGTCAGATAATCACCAAGACTTGATATGGATTTGGGTTCAGAGGTGGAGATATCATCAGCCATCTACTATACATGGATTACATCAAGATGTATGCCAGGAATGAGCGAGACATTGACTCACTGATCCACCTCACCAGGATCTACAGCGATAACATCAGTATGTCATTCAGACTGGACAAGTGCAGTCGAATGGTGGCAAAAAGTGGAAAGGATTGAACTGAAGGATTGAATTACCACATGCCAGGATAACAGACATACAGGACAGTTACAAGTACCTGGGTATTCCACAGGCAAATGGAAACCACAAAGATGTAGCAAGGAGGTCAGCTACAGCCAAATACCTCCAGAGAGTGAGGCAGGCCCTGAGGAGCCAGCTCAATGGGAAGAATAAGATCCAAGCCATCAACATATGTATGCCCTACCAGTCATCATATACCAAGCTGGAATAATAAACTGGCCAAAGGAGGCGATAAAAACCACAGAAATCAGGACACGGAAATTCCTCATAATGCACGGAGGGTTCCCCTGGAAGTCCAGCAGCCTGATACTGTAAGATAAGTGAAAAGATGGGGAACGAGGGTTAGTGAGTGTCAGGCCCACTATCTAGGAGGAACCAAAGAACATCCATGAGTACATCAGAAAGAAGACCCCCCCAGGATGAACTGCTGAGTAAGTACCTCAGGCAGCAGAAGACAGAGAGTGCAGAGGAAGAAGAAGAAGAAGAAGAAGAAGAAGAGGTATCATGGAAGATTAAGCCCCTCCATGGGACGTACCACCAACAGATAGAAGACGTAGCTGAGGGCATCTGGGTAGCGTAGCGGTTTATTCCATTTCCTAACAACACGGGGATCACTGGTTCAAATCCCCGTGTTACCTCCAGCTTGGTCGGGCATCCCTACAGACACAATTGGCCATGTCTGTGGTTGGAAAGCCAGATGTGGGTATGTGTCCTGGTCGCTGCACTAGTGCTTGCTCTGGTCGGTCAGGGTGTCTGTTCAGGGGGAGGGGGAACTGGAGGGAATGGCGTGATCCTCCCACGCGCTATGTCCCCCTGGTGAAACTCCTGTCAGGTGAAAAGAAGTGGCTGGTGACTTCCCATGTATCGGAGGAGGCATGTGGCAGTCTGCAGCCCTCCGCAGATCGACAGAGGGGGTGGAGCAGCGACCAGGACTGCGCAGAAATAGTGGGGTAATTGGCCAAGTACAATTGGGGAGAAAAAGAAGATGTAGCTGATATCAAGAAATCCTACCAGTGGCTAGAAAAGGCTGAACTGAAGGACAGCACAGAGGTTCTGATCATAGCAGCACAAGATCAGGCACTCAGAATCAGATCGGTTGAGACAGGGGTCTACCACACCAGACAAGACCCAAGATTCAGGCTGTGCAAAGATGCTTCTGAAACAGTCCAGCACAGTAGCAGGGTGTAAAATGCTAGCTGGGAAAGTGTACACTGAAAGGCATAACCAAGTGGCTGGGATAGTGCACAGGAATAGCTGTACTGAATACAGACTGGAAGTCCCCAAGTCCAAATGGGAGACACCACCAAAGGTGGTTGAGAATAGGGCACAGCTAAGATCTTGTGGGACTTCAAGGTCCAGACTGACAAGCAGATGCTGGCTAACCAACCAGACATTGTGGTGGTCGACAAGGAACAGAAGACAGCAGTAGTGATCCATGTAGCGATCCTGAGCAATGGCAACATCAGGAAGAAAGAGCATGACAAGCTAGAGGAATACCAAGGGCTGAGGGAAGAACCAGATCAGATGTGGAAGGGTAAGTCCACAGTAGTCCCAGTGGTAATAGGAGCAGTAGGGGCTGTGACCCCCAAACTGGGAGAGGGGCTCCAGCAGATTCCAGGAGCAACATCTGAGGTCTCTGTCCAGAAGAGTGTGGTCCTAGGAACAGCTAAGATACTGCACAGACCCCTCAAACTCCCAGACCTCTGGTACAGGACCCGAGCTTGAGGAAGACACACTCCACCTGAAAAAAAAAAGGGGGGTGAGAGGGAGATTTTATATATACCTAAGACTGAAATCCAATACCAGATCTGACCAACATCACAACTAAATGCAAACTGGCTTGTTTTACTGTGTTTACTGTGCTTTGATTTTTGGTTCTTGTCCTCTTTCGTTCTGTGGAGTTTGATGGGTTTGTGAGGTATTTTGTTTCCCTATTGGTTTAATGTTGTGTTTCAGTTTTTATTCTTCTATAAAATAAGAGAAAAAAATGTACTGTATTTTAGCTTGTATTTCCTTAATGAGGACAAAACAATTCAATGTCAATTATTTTGTCCATTGACCCCAAATTAATGGTCTGAAAATGCACTGTTCTGTCAGAGTAACGGATCAGATCAGCAGATACTTAAAGATTCATATGCAGAATCAGAACCGCCAGTGAAAAGTTAAAACATTTCGCTGTCCGTTCGTCCATCCATCTCAGTCCGTCCATCTGAGGCTGCGTATCATTACTCAGTCTGAGCTCTGTATGATGGATGATGGTGGAGAATACAGTATATTCATTTGAACACATAATCACCTACTTTTTATATCTGAACCATTCAAATGTACCTGATCTAGCATCACTGAATTATTGATTTAGTGTGTAGCTGGGAATATTGTTTAAAAAAAAGTGTCTTTGGATGAAGTTGTCGTGATTATGTTGGAACTGAGCTGCTGGAGCTTGACGCAGGAGTGTTTGTGAAGCAGGTTGTTAGCTGACGTTCTCACACGCCTGTATGAATGTTTTTAAGAGTGTGTCAGGGCGGTGTTTGAACACAAGATAAGACGAAGAGGGGCGTCTGGGTAGCGTAGCGGTCTATTACATTGCCTACCAACACGGGATCGGTGGTTCGAATCCCTGTGTTACCTCCGGCTTGGTTGGGCGTCCCTACAGACTCAAATGGCTGTGTCTGCGGGTGGGAAGCTGGATGTGGGTATGTGTCCTGGTCGCTGCACTAGCGCCTCCTCTGGTCAGTCGGGGCAGCTGTTCGGGGAGGGAGGGACTGGGGGGAATAGCGTGATCCCCCCCCCACGCACTACGTCCCCCTGGTGAAACTCCTCACTGTCAGGTGAAAAGAAGCGGCTGGTGACTCCACATGTATGGGAGGAGGCATGTGGTAGTCTGCAGCCCTCCCCGGATCAGCAGAGGGGGTGGAGCAGAGACCGGGACAGCTCGGAAGAGTGGGGTAATTGGCCGGATACAATTGGGGAGAAAAAAAAGGGGGGGGGGATAAGAGGTGAGAAACAGACTTGTTGTAAATCAGCTCTGTGTTTTCTTGTTTGCAGGAAGAAGTCCTTCCTGTTCTCTGCGCTGTACGCTGCCTGCATCCTGGGAGGACGACATGTGATGAAGCAGAGGGAGAAGTTTGAGTTGAGGAAACCGCTGGTGCTTTGGTCTCTGACGCTCGCCGTCTTCAGGTCAGATGAGCCCGAGAATAACGGCCTCTATCTCCACCACATATATATCCATTTCACGTCACATTTGAATTAAGTGTGTGTTGGGAATCACTCCGTCTGCAGGAACTTCTCATTCCACGTCTATTTAGTGGCATTAAAGCAGACACACACTGACAGGTGGAGGGGGGGGGTACATGTAAAAAGCACCTGGACACAGTAAAAAGGGGTGGTTATCATGTATTACGTAAGGCAGACTATACACTCGCCCGCTAATATAAACTGATAAGAAGACCTGTGTGTGTCTCTGCATTTACAGTATATTCGGTGCCATCCGTACGGGGAGTTACATGATGTACATCCTGATGACGAAAGGGCTCAAACAGTCGGTTTGTGACCAAAGCTTCTACAACGGGCCTGTCAGCAAGTTCTGGGCATACGCATTCGTCCTCAGTAAAGCACCTGAACTGGGTAAGTCGGAACCTTTTGATGGTTTTGACTTCCATTTGTCTTATCTACTACTACTACTATTACTACTACTACTACTACTACTACTTTCGGCTGCTCCTGTTAGGGGGCGCCACAGCGGATCATCCGTTTCCATCTCTTCCTGTCCTCTGCATCTTCCTCTGTCACACCAGCCACCTGCATGTCCTCCCTCACCACCTCCATAAACCTCCTCTTTGGCCTTCCTCTTCTCCTCTTCCCTGGCAGCTCCATATTCAGCATCCTTCTCCCAGTATACCCAGCATCTCTCCTCCACACATGTCCACACCACCTACAAACCCCAATTCCAAGGAAGTTGGGACGTTGTGTAAAACGTGAATAAAAACAGAATACAATGATTTGCAAATCCTTTTCCACCTATATTCAATTGAATACACTGCAAAGACAAGATATTTAATGTTCACACTGATAAACTTTATTGTTTTTGCAAATATCCACTTATTTTGAATGTGATGCCTGCAACACGTTCCAGAGAAGCTGGGACAGGGGCAACAACAGACTGGGAAAGTTGAGGAATGCTCAGAAAACCCCTGTCTGGAACATTCCACAGGGGAACAGGTTAACTGGGAACAGGGGAGTGTCCTGATTGGGTATAAGAGGAGCATCCTGAAAGGCTCAGTCGTTCACAAGCAAGGATGGGGCGAGGGTCACCACTTTGTGAACAACTGCGTGAGCAAATAGTCCAACAGCTTAAGAACAACATTTCTCAACGTACAACTGCAAGGAATTTAGGGGTTTCATCATCTCCAGTCCATAATATCATCACAAGATTCAGAGAATCCCGAGAAATCTCTGCACGTAAGCGGCAAGGCCCAAAACCAACACTGAATGCCCGTGACCTTCGACCCCTCAGGCGGCACTGCATTAAAAACCGACATCATTGTGTAAAGGATATGACCACGTGGGCTCAGGAACACTTGGGAAAACCATCGTCAGTTAACACGGTTGGTCGCTACATCTACAAGTGCAAGTTAAAACTCTACCATGCAAAGCCAAAGCCAGATATCAACACCACCCAGAAACACCACCCGCCAGCTTCTCTGGCCCGAGCTCATCTGAGATGGACTGACGCCAAGTGGACAAGTGTGCTGTGGCCTGACGAGTCCACATTTCACATTGTTTTTGGAAATCATGGACGTCGTGTCCTCCGGGCTAAAGAGGAAAAGGACCATCCAGATTGTTCTCAGCCCAGAGTCCAAAAGCCAGCATCTGTGATGGTATGGGGGTGTGTTAGTGCCCATGGCATCATGGGTAACTTGCACATCTGTGAAGGCACCATTAATGCTGAAAGGTACATACAGGTTTTGGAGCAACATGTGCTGCCATCCAAGCGACGTCTTTTTCAGGGACGTCCCTGCTTATTTCAGCAAGACAATGCCAAGCCACATTCTGCACGTGGTCCACCAGCAGGGCTTCGTAGTAAAAGAGTGTGGGTACTAGACTGGCCTGCCTGCAGTCCAGACCTGTCTCCCATTGAACATGTGTGGCGCATTATGAAGCGCACAATACGACAACGGAGACCCCGGACTGCTGAGCAACTGAAGTCGTACATCAGCGAGAATGGGAAAGAATTCCACCTACAAAGCTTCAACAAGTAGTGTCCTCAGTTCCCAAACGCTTATGGAGTGTTGTTAAAAGGAAAGGTGGTGTAACACAGTGGTGAACATGCCCCTGTCCCAGCTGCTTTGGAACGTGTTGCAGGCATCACATTCACAATGAGGGAATATTTGCAAAAAAACAATAAAGTTTATCAGTGTGAACATTAAATATCTTGTCTTTGTAGTGTATTCAGCTGAATATAGGTGGAAAAGGATTTGCACATCATTGTATTCTGTTTTTATTCACGTTTTACACAACGCCCCAACTTCACTGGAATTGGGGTTTGTATCGCCATCTTGTCTCTCGTGCTTTGTCTCCCAAACTGTCCACCCTGAGCTGTCCCTCTAATATACTCCTTCCTAATCCTGTCCTTCTTCATCACTCCCAGTGAATAGTAGTACAATGAATGGAAGTACAATGAATAGAAGTACAATGAATAGAAGTACAGTGAATAGAAGTACAATGAATAGTAGTACCATGAATAGAAGTACAATGAATAGAATAACAATGAATAGTAGTACCATGAATAGAAGTACAGTGAATAGAAGTACAATGAATAGTAGTACCATGAATAGAAGTACAATGAATAGAAGTACAATAAATAGTAGTCATTTAAAATGACTACTCGGCATTCAACAGCCTGATAGCAGAAGGAATGAAGGACCTAGAATAGTGATTCGTTTTCCTAGGGGGCGCTTTATATCACCGGCCTGAGGGCATTACAGGGACTTCGCTGGACAGGATGTGTGGTCAGGTTGGGTAATAATTCCTTTTGCTTTCTGAGCCACACGTTTCTCCCAGAGGGAGCACGAGTCTCTCCGCTGGACTCCAATTATCTCAGAGCAGACCTGAACCATACTGTTTAGGCTGTTCCTGTCCTTGGACAAGGAGTTGAGACACACGTCACAATTAAGACAGCAGCTCCCGCCTCGCTCGTGACATAACGGACGTATTTGAAGCCTGCCGGGCCGAAATAAAACACACACACACACGTCAAACACTTGTACAGCAAGGAGTGGAAGCCCTGGTTATGGTCCACGTGCTGCTGTGTGCTGCTGTGTGTGGGAGGATGAGGATGGTAAACCTCACCTGCATCCCTGAATGACTCAAACGAGAGTCACACCAAATGACTGATAGCATGGTAAAATAACTCACAATGCCTTTGTATACCAAATGAAATAAATGCTTGGTTGGCAAACGCTAAGATCTGAATATTGTTTAAAAAATATTTAGTTTGCTTCCAAAAGCTGAACAATTTGGAGTAGACACATCAGCTTCCCTATTCAATGTAGAACACCTGGATTAGTTTGTTGGTTAACGCTTGTAAAGGTAAGCATTAAAACGGGTAATAGATGGTTGTTGATTGGTTGATGGAAGATTTTGTCCTTGTTTGTATTTCCATCATATTGCTTTACATCCCACAAAACCTCAGATGTTTTGTCTGATTTAGTCAATACATTTGTATTGTAATACCGATTGGCTAGACAGAGGGAGCGAGCTGGGAAGGATGTGCAGCAAGTTAGGGTGATCAAAGATAGAGATGGAAATGTGCTGACAAGCGAGGAGAGTGTGCTGAGAAGGTGGAAGGAGTACTCTGAGGGGCTGATGAATGAAGAAAATGAGAGAGAGAGAAGGTTGGATGATGTGGGGATAGAGAATCAGGAAGTGTGGTGGATTAGCAAGGAGGAAGTGAGGGCAGCTATGAAGAGGATGGAGAGTGTAAAGGCAGTTGGTCCTGATGACCTACCTGTGGAGGCATGGAGATGTTTAGGAGAGATGGCAGTGGAGTTTTTAACTAGATTGTTTAACACAATCCTGGAAAGTGAGAGGATGCCTGAGGAGTGGAGAAGAAGCATACTGGTACCGATTTTCAAGAACAAGAGCGATGTGCAGAACTGTAACAACTACAGAGGTATAAAGTTGATCAGCCACAGCATGAAGATATGGGAAAGAGTAATAGAAGCTAGGTTAAGAGGAGGAGAGGTGATGATCAGCAGCAGCAGTATGGTTTCATGCCAGGAAAGAGCACCACAGATGTGATGTTTGCTTTGAGAATGTTGATGGAGAAGTATAGAGGAGGCCAGAAGGAGGTAAATTGTGTCTTTGTAGATTTAGAGAAAGCTTATGACAAGGTGCCAAGAGAGGAGGTGTGGTGTTGTATGAGGAAGTCAGGAGCTGCAGAGAAGTATGTAGGAGTGGTGCAGGATACGTATGAGGGAAGTCTGACAGTGGTGAGGTGTGTGGTTGGAATGACAGATGGGTTCAAGATGGAGGTGGATTACATCAAGGATCGGCTCTGAGCCCTTTCTTGTTTGCAATGGTGACAGACAGGTTGACGGACGAGATCAGACAGGAGTCTCCATGGACGATGATGTTCGCAAATGACATTGTGATCTGTAGTGAGAGTAGGGTGCAGGTGGAGGAGAGCCTGGAGAGGTGGAGGTATGCACTGGAGAGAAGAGGAATGAAAGTCAGTAGGAGCAAGACAGAATACCTATGTGTGAATGAGAGGAAGGACAGTGGAATGGTGAGGATGCAAGGAGAGGAGGTGATGAAGGCATATGAGTTTAAATACTTGGGGTCAACTGTCCAAAGTAACGGGGAGTGCAGAAGAGAGGTGAAGAAGAGAGTGCAGGCAGGGTGGAGTGGGTGGAGAAGAGTGTCAGGAGTGATGTGTGACAGAAGGGTACCAGCAAGAGTTAAAGGGAAGGTTTACAAGATGGTAGTGAGACCAGCTATGTTATATGGTTTGGAGACGGTGACACTGATGAAAAGACAGGAGGTGGAGCTGGAGGTGGCAGAGATGAAGATGATAAGATTTTCACTGGGAGTGATGAAGAAGGACAGGATTAGGAACGAGTATATTAGAGGGACAGCTCAGGGTGGACGGTTTGGAGACAAAGCAAGAGAGACAAGATGGAGATGGTTTGGACATGTGTGGAGGAGAGATGCTGGGTATATTGGGAGAAGGATGCTGAATATGGAGCTGCCAGGGAAGAGGAGAAGAGGAAGGCCAAAGAGGAGGTTTATGGAGGTGGTGAGGGAGGACATGCAGGTGGCTGGTGTGACAGAGGAAGATGCAGAGGACAGGAAGAGATGGAAACGGATGGTCCGCTGTGGCGCCCCCTAACGGGAGCAGACGAAAGTAGTAGTAGTAGTAGTAGTAGCAACAAGTAGTAACTTGTTTAGCAAGTACACGCATATTCCAGTAAATACAACAGGACAAGTTGTACCACAAGGCAGAGCAGTACTGTGAAATCCTAGCGGCAGCAGACACAGTTTGTATGAATTGGGTCGAAACTTCTGGTTGGTCCAAGAGTGCAGAACAGGCTGGGCTGCAGCTCGTCGTCGTGAGGGGACTTTATGGGAGCCTCAGAGGCTTTACAATCACATAACAATCTACAATAGATGTAAATAGAATAAATGACAAAGTGACCCCCCCCCTTATCCTTAGAGCCTCAATCGGGATGAGGGAAAACACAGAAAAGCTCATCAGCAAAACATGGTAGAAACATCAGACATGCCTCTCACTTTCAAAAGTTGGTTAAGATTTTCTCTGTCTCTCTTCTCATCAGGTGACACGCTCTTCATCGTCCTGCGGAAACAGAAGCTCATCTTCCTGCACTGGTACCACCACATCACCGTGCTGCTCTACTCCTGGTACTCCTACAAGGACATGGTGGCCGGTGGCGGCTGGTTCATGACCATGAACTACCTGGTGCACGCCGTCATGTACTCCTACTACGCTGTGCGGGCGGCCGGCTTCAAGGTGTCCCGCAAGTTTGCCATGTTCATCACGCTGACACAGATCATGCAGATGCTGGTGGGCTGTGTGGTGAACTACCTGGTGTACTCGTGGATGCAGCAGGGCCAAGAGTGCCCGTCCCATGTGCAGAATATTGTCTGGTCCTCCCTCATGTACCTCAGCTACTTTGTGCTCTTCGTCCAGTTCTTCTTCGAGGCTTACATCGGCAAGACCAGAGCATCAGCCATGGCTGTCACCAAGAAGGGCCAATAATATGACCACATGTCTTCCCATGCCATAGACAGGACAGGACAGGACAGGACAGGACAGGACAGGACAGGACAGGACAGGGGAGGAGGGAGGTGCAGCGTAAAGGGAGTCAGGAGAGCAGGGACCAATGACTTCGGGAAAGTTGGTGAATGAATGACTGGAAAGATGAAGGGAATGTGTGGAGGGAAAGATGGAGGGGTGTGTGTGTGTGTGTGTGTGTGTGTGTGTGTGTGTGTGTGTGTGTGGTCAATATGGAGGCTGACGTTTGTGCTCGAGTATTTGAACCAATGTGCATATCCAAAAGGTCCTGGATTGAGATTATCTTCTCATCAATGGGGCACTGAGAGAAAAGCGCCTCCACAGTGAGAAGCAGGGAGCGAGCGGCCCATCTGATGTCTCAGTCCCCCCGCCCGCCCCCGCCCCCGCCCCATTCGAGTCACCGCATTTACATCTTTTTAAAGAGAAATTTAACAATAAAAAGACAGTTGGAACTGATGGAGGAGTTGCATCTGCCAAGAGCGTAATGTTTACTTGACAAACACAAAGTTAATTGGTACATATGAAGATGGACATTGGCCGTGCTGGTTTTAGCCATCTGAGTGTGTTTTCTGTCTGTCTGTCTGTCTGTCTGTCTGTCTTCAATGTTGTACGTTGTTCTGTTTTGATGTGTCAACGAAAATGTTTGAGACACTGGAGAGTGTGTGACGCTGCTAGGGGTTGGTGTGTACTGGCAGGGTGAACAGCACTGCGCCGTCTGTATCTTACATTGCAAAATGCGATATTTTCTCAGGTCTTACGTTATTTCTTTTTCTCATATATATATATATATATATATATATATATATATATGTATATCAGAAAAGCAGACATGTTTGACATCACTTCTGGTTTTGCAATATGTTTGAAAGGCCTCAGAAATGGCTTCTTAGCTCATCCAGATATTCAAAAACAGCTGACTGGAGGAGGATGAGTCACATGACCACCCCGCACACGGCCATGATGGAGACGGATGCTGACAGTGAGTCTGGTTCACCGTCTGTCACGACCGAGCAAAAGTCGCCAATCACACCTGGGAAATGAGCTGCCATCAGTTTTCCAAAGACTTCTTTGTAAGAAAGGGTCCAGTTCCAGTTAGGAGGACCGGTCTCATGCACAGAAAGCGTAAATGGATTTCAGATGTTTGTGTTATCTAAAAAAAACATGCAATTGTCAAAAATTCGTTGTAATAACTCTAAATAACTTGTATCATTAATGGTGTCTGTTGTGCTATCGTGCATTTGCACTGTATCAATGTAAAAAAATTGCAGAGAAACTTAACATATGAACAAAGAAAAAAAGTGACATTCTGCCCACAGTGTTGTGTCTGTTTTTAGCTACAGCAACTCATCATCACATGGTTTGTTCATTTTAAAGCAGGTTAATGGACAATTTTGGACCTGGTCTGAATACAGTGATGTTTTTAGGAATGACAGGGAGATTAACTGATACCTAAATATACTATGTACAAATAAGTTAGCACTTTCTGCTCCATTCCTCATTTTATATATATATATATATATAGCAAGATAAGCGGTTTGATAATGGATATATAGATATAAACTTTGTTAAAAGAAACACTCAACGGTAGGGAAAGTGCTCAACAAATAAGGAGCAAAATAATCCAGTGAGTCAAGTAAATAATTTATGAGACAGTACCAGGCCACAAGCAATCATCAGCTGTCAATAAAGCTCTAAAACGTTTTATTGACAGCCGATGATTGCTTATGGCCTGCAACAGTTTACGAAACAAGCTTGTACTGCTATGTATTAAAAGTTATATATATATATATATACAGTGCATCTGGAAAGTATTCACACCCCTTCACTTTCCCCACATGTTGTTATGTTACAGCCTTATTCCAAAATGGATTAAATTCCTTTTTTTCTCATCAATCTACACACAATACCCCACAATGACAAAGCGAAAAAGGTTTTGTAGAAATTTTTGCAAATTTATTAAAAATAAAAGCTGAAATATTGCATGTACATAAGTATTCACAGCCTTTACTCAGTACTTGGTTGAGGCCCCCTTGGCAGCGATTACAGCCTCAAGTCTTCTTGGGTATGAAGCTACAAGCTTGGCACACCTATATTTGGGGTATTTCTCCCATTCTTCTCTGCAGAGCCTCTCCAGCTCTGTAAGGTTAGATGGGGAGCGTCGCTGCACAGCTATTTTCAGGTCTTTCCAGAGATGTTCAATGGGGTTCAAGTCTGGGCTCTGGCTGGGCCACTCAAGGACATTCACAGACTTGTCCCGAAGCCACTCCTTCGTTGTCTTGGCTTTGTGCTTAGGGTCGTTGTCGTGTTGAAAGGTAAACCTTCGCCCCAGTCTGAGGTCCTGAGCACTCTGGAGCAGGTTTTCATCAAGGATCTCTCTGTACTTTGCTCCATTCGTCTTTCCCTCGATCCTGACTAGTCTCCCAGTTCCCGCCGCTGAAAAACATCCCCACAGCATGATGCTGCCACCACCATGCTTCACTGTAGGGATGGTATTAGCAAGGTGATGACAGGTACCTGGTTTCCTCCAGACGTGACGTTTGGCATTCAGGCCAAAGAGTTCAATCTTGGTTTCATCAGACCAGAGAATCTTGTTTCTCATGGTCTGAGAGTCCTTTAGGTGCTTTCTGGCAAACTCCAAGCGGGCTGTCATGTGCCTTTTACTGAGCAGAGGCTTCCGTCTGGCCACTCTACTATAAAGGCCTGATTGGTGGAGTGCTGCAGAGATGGTTGTCCTTCTGGAAGGTTCTCCCATCTCCACAGAGGAGCGCTGGAGCTCTGTCAGAGTGACCATCGGGTTCTTGGTCACCTCCTTGACCAAGGCCCTTCTCCCCAGATTGCTCAGTTTGGCTGGGCGGCCAGCTCTAGGAAGAGTCCTGGTGGATCCAAACTTCTTCCAGTTACGAATGATGGAGACCACTGTGCTCTTCGGGACCTTCAAAGCTGTAGAAATTTTTTGTACCCTTCCCCAGATCTGTGCCTCGATCCTGTCTCGGAGGTCCACAGACAATCCCTTTGACTTCATGGCTTGGTTTCTGCTCTGACATGCACTGTCAACAGTGGGACCTTATATAGACAGGTGTGTGCCTTTCCAAATCATGTCCAATCAATTGAATTTACTACAGGTGGACTCCAATCAAGATGTAGAAACATCTCAAGGATGATCAGTGGAAACAGGATGAACCTGAGCTCAATTTTGAGTGTCATAGCAAAGGGTGTGAATACTTATGTACATGAAATATTTCAGTTTTTTATTTTTAATAAATTTGCAAACATTTCTACCAAACCTTTTTCACTTTGTCATTATGGGGTATTGTGTGTAGATTGATGAGAAAAAAAGGGAATTTAATCCATTTTGGAATAAGGCTGTAACATAACAAAATGTGGGGAAAGTCAAGGGGTGTGAATACTTTCCGGATGCACTGTACATATAAAGTGTGTGTATGTGTGTGTGTCTGTCTGTGTCTTCCTCAAGCTCGGGTCCTCTACCAGAGGTTTGGGTGTTTGAGGGGTCTGTGCAGTATCTTAGCTGTTCCTAGGACCACACTCTTCTGTACAGAGACCTCAGATGTTCCTGGAATCTGCTGGAGCCACTCTCCCAGTTTGAGGGTCACAGCCCCTACTGCTCCTGTTACCACTGGGACTACTGTGGATTTCACCTTCCACATCCCATCTAGTTCTTCCTTCAGCCCTTGATATGTCTCTAGCTTCTCATGCTCTTTTTGATGTTGCTGTCGCTTGGGATCGCTACATCGATCACTACTGCTGTCTGATGTTCCTTGTCGACCACCACAATGTCTGGTTGATTAGCCAGACCTGCTTGTCAGTCTTGAACTTGGAAGTCCCACAGGATCTTAGCTGTGCCCCATTCTTAACCACCTTTGGTGTGGTCTCCCATTTGGACTTGATGGCTTCCAGTCTGTATTCAGTACATATATTCCTGTACACTATCCCAGCCACTTGGTTATGCCTTTCGGTGTACACTTTGCCAGCTAACATTTTACACCCTGCTGCTAAGTGCTGGACTGTCTCAGGGGCATCTTTGCACAGCCTGCATCTTGGATCTCGTCTGGTGTGGTAGATCCCTACCTCAACCGATCTGGTCCTGAGTGCCTGTTCTTGTGCTGATACGATCAGAGTCTCTGTGCTGGTAGCATTTCTCGATATCAGCTACGTCTTCTATCTGTTGATGGTACATCCCATGGAGGGGCTTAATCTTCCACGATACCTCTTCTTCCTCTGCACTCTCTGTTTTCTGCTGCCTGAGATACTCACTCAACAGTTCATCCTGGGGGGGGGAGGGGGGGCTCTTTCTGATCTACTCATGGATGTTCCTTGTTTCATCCTGGATAGTGGTCCTGACACTCTCTAACCCACGGCCCCCAACTTTTTAATTATTGTACAGTCTCATGCTTCTAGACTTCGGGTGGAACCCTCTGTGCATTATGAGGAGTTTAGGTGTCCTGGTATCTGTGGCCTTATCTCCTCCTTTGGCCAGTTTATTCCAGCTGGGTTTCTGATGACTGGTAGGGCATACGTGTTGATGACTTGGGTCTTATTCTTCCCATTGAGCTGGTTCCTCAGGACCTGAGTCACTCTCTGGAGGTATTTGGATGTAGCTGACCTCCTTGCTACCTCCTCATGGATTCCATTTGCCTGTGGAATACCCAGGTACTTGTAACTGTACTGTATGTCTGTTATCCTGCCATCTGGTAATTCAACCCCTTCAGTGCTCACAACCTTTCCTCTTTTTACCACCATTCGACCACACTTGTCCAGTCCAAATGACATCCCGATGTCATCGCTGTAGATCCTGGTGAGGTGGATCAGCGAGTCAATGTCTTGCTCATTACTGGCATACAGCTTGGTTACCTGTGTGACTGTCTTTGAGTTGGTCTCTAGTGTTGCTGGCTTTGTATAGTGCCAAGCACTCCAGTAACCAGTTGGTGGGTATTGAATCGTAGGCTTTCTTGTAGTCAATCCAGGCTGTGCTCAGGTTGGTCTGTCTGGTCTTGGAGTCTTGGGTGACTGCTCTATCAACCAGTAGCTGATGCTTTGAGCCTCTGGTGTTGTTCCCAATTCAGATCTGAGTTTTGCTCATGTATTGACTCATGTGCACATTCAGCTTAGCTGCTATGATGCCTGACAGGATCTTCAATGTTGTGGAGAGACAGGTTACCAGCCGGTAGTTTGAAGGTGTTGTGCCCTTGTGGGGATCGTTCATGATCAGTATTGTTCTCCCCTGTGTTAGCCAGTCAGGGTGAGAGCCTGATGTTAGCAGCTGGTTCATCTGTGTCGCCAGGCGTTCATGGAGTTCCATTAGCTTCTTCAACCAGTAGGCTCGAATCATGTCATGGCTTGATGCAGTCCAGCTCTTCATGTTTGAGACTCGTCGTCGGATGTCAGCCACTGTGATGATAATTGGTTCTTGTTCTGGGATATTGCTGTGGTCTGCTCCTAGGCCCACTAGCCACTGGGCATTAGTGCTGTGTGATGTCTCCTTTTCCCATGTATCTTCCAATATCTCTCGGTCTCTGCTGTGGGTGGGTCTGATGTATTTCTCTTGTTATTCTGCAGCTGGGAGTATACTTTGGATGGGTCTTTGAGGAACACGTCATATACTCTTTTGGCTTCTTCTTCTCTAGTGTATCTCTTCAGCCTGGCAGCCAGAGCTGTGAGTCTTTGTTTGGCAGTTTCCAGGGCCTCAGCTATGGACATCTTGCTGTACTTCTTCAACCAGGGCCTGTCTTTCATCACACCTTTCTGCACCTCTGTTAACTGGCTAACATCTCTCCATGCTGCTTTGATCTTGGCTTCTAGCCTTCGCTTCCATGGAGGGTACTGTTGGGGACCTGTGTTCTTAGTCCTGTATCCAAGCATCTCCAGGATTACGGTTGCAGTGGCATCTATACAAGCTCATTGGTCTCTGTTACGGTGGCAGTTGAGATGTTGTGTAAGACTGTGTTCACATCCACAAGCAGGCTTTGTGATGGTACTTTGTCACCGAGTCATGGAAGCTGTGCCCAGGGGTTGACTGTCTTTAGTCTGGCCATGATTCTCGTTTGACCCTCAGTAGCTTCAGCTGTCATGGCTGGTAGGATTGTTTCAGCTGGGGTCTGTCCTCATGGGGTCTGTCTTGCCAATGGGTAGCCATTCAGGGTGCTGAACTGTATGGTCCTCCTGTTGGAGCCTCTCCATCTCAAGTCGTGACAGTAGCCTCCTTCTATTGATGTTTGAGCATGTAGCCTCAAGCGACTTCTGAGTCAGTGTGGTAGTGGGTCTCCTACTGATCCACAGTTCCCACATTCGCTTCATATAGCCCCTCTCCAGGGGTCTGCTGTTATAGTAGCAATTCATCAATTCCACGTTCTCGGCCCTTGTCCATGAATATCTTGGTCCAGTAGTTCATTTCTCACCAAGTTGCCCTGGTTCCCCAACACCTGACACGCACCTTGTTGACCTAGGCGACGTCCGAGCCAGTATGACTCTATTCATGTTAATGTCACTCATATCCGAGGTAGCTGGCTTGTAGTCTAAGCACCAGACTCTTGCTGGATACTTGTCCCCAACCGGGGTTTGAGTCCCTGATCTCCGGCACGGAAAGCCAACATTCTTACCAACTGAGCTATCCAGCTGCTATATATATATATATTTGTGTGTGTGCGCGTGCGTGTGTGCGTGAAGTAGGTCAAAAATAGGTGATTCGGTTAAATTTGGCGTTTTTTTTGCATTGTATAATGAGGCCTTATGTGGTTTTGTGGATGGATGTGTCCTTGTGCAGATTTCTAATACAGGTCAAAAAGCCTTACAGAAAAACTGAACTGGCCTCATACATGTGATGGGATGTTTTCTGTTTTAACTACTGGTCTCACCAATAGACTAAACCAGTGAGGATACACACCGGCTCCCTCTGGTTTCAGTGGAGACTCGTCTGCGAAGGTCGCAGGTTCCAGCAGACCCACCTCATATACAGATGCTGACCGACAAGAGTTATTATGCTGCCATGTTCAAGGCCTACATGATGCAGTTCCGCATTTGTTTTAGTATTATTGTAAATCTTGACATGTACATGACTTTTATGCTGATACTTATAAAAAACATACACTACATGACTTTAATTGATTGATCAGGTGACTTCCTCTCAATCAATACCTCCCATGGTGTCGCCAGATGGGCTCTGTGTCTCAGCTGTGACTAACGGTAGTTAGTAGTACTGCAGAACTTGGAGAGGAAATATGAAGGGAAAAAGCCAAAGGCAGTTTCTTTATGTTTAACAAAGCTCGCACATCAGCCGCTACCTTGTCTGACATACCTGACAGGTACTTTATGTTACCCTGACCAACTGGATTATATTACCAAAGGTATTGATTGCATGTGCAACATAAGATGGATAAACATTTTTCAGTTAACTGTAACAGTGAGATAGTTTTACATGGAAGAGAAAGCGTTGAGTTTTATTGAGTCGTCACGCTGCTGAATTTGTTTTGTATTGTGCTCAGCTGTACAATTAAGACTTTTTTTAGGTGAGAATTTCCTCATCAGCGTGGAACATAACGAAATGATAATATGATATCATTTATCTTCTTTCAATGGTTTTGTATTGGGATGAAATTGGGATGTTGTAAGTTATTAATAGCAACACTCTATTAGTACCACAAAATGTCTCGGAAAATGAGATGTGAAGTATTTGAGGGAGTATTATTAAGATAGTTTTGTTTGATATTATACTTTACATTACCAAACAGTTCAATGTAGTGAACCTCAGCTGGACTCTTAACATGGTATTTTTATATATGTAAAATATTGTGTCATATATTGATGACGTGTGAAATCCCCAATGATTACCTGGATATATTTTCCATATCGCCAAGGATTAGTTTGCATCTATGACACTATGTGTCCTTGTTATCTAACATGTCAGCCACCCATTCAAATAATACCAACTGTCTTTACAGCAGAATTTAAAATGTCCCTTCATCTCGCTTTCCTCAGGTACAGTCGGCCTGTTGAAGCGTTGACGCGTTCTTCTCAAAGTGACGCTAATCTATTTTAAATGAGGTACAAACATGAAGATTTGTGAACTTCGGGGGCAGTTTGGCCCCTGCTGAACCTGAAGCAGTTAAATGACGTTAAATGGACACGAGCTGCACTGACATTTGACCATCTTCTCACCCACCTGCTGGTCTGGGTGTTCAGAGGTAGGGATGGGTGAATATCACAAAAAAAGTCTGGAAAAATAGGACAACAAGAGTCAGTGTTCAGTTGTAACACACGTTCACTGCTCCTCTTCGTACAGGCGAAGATTTGTTGTTCCAGTGACAGATGGACAAATCTTAGATGAGTCATGATAATCAGACACCATCAGCAAAGGTTTATTGACAGCCAACAAACTTCTCTAAATCTGGTGAAGAGATTAAGGTCAAGAAAAATTCAGAATCAGAAAATTGGGAGGGACGATATTATAAAAATTCAAATTAGAAAAAGTAAATGCAACACAGCAGGCAACTTAAACCCGTCTTCAACAAAACGTCGTGCTCTGTACAGTAAGTATGGCGTTTTACAGAGACAGGGGGAATGGTCAGTTCTACTAGTTGTAAATGTAAATATAATTGTATGGACGCCTGTTATATTCTAGTTCGACCACTAGGTGGAGCACGGGGTTACTTAGTAAGGAAGTCAGAACGCTCCAGGGGCAGTGATGCCACTCAAAGGTGTCCGACGTACAAAAAGACTCACAAAGCTGCCAAGCCACCTGAAAGACTTTGCACGGTAGAACAGACAATAAATGATGCGTACCTGGTGATATTTGCCCAAGCTATCAGTGGAGATACTTACCTGTTAACTACATGTGGAGACGATACCTGTTTTAAGGTGGCATCATTGTTAGCGAATTGCATGGTAAATGGTGACTGCTTAGTTCAAATCAACCAGAAGGAGACAGAGAAGGTGTAGGCTATGTGAGAGTTTTTTTCTTTTGTTTTTTTAATTTAGAGAAACTGTTGGAGTTTTGCTTACAATTCTTATGTTTTATGTGAAGTGGGAGGGGATGTTATATTCTAGTTCAACCACTAGGTGGAGCACAGGGTTACTTAGTAAGGAAGTCAGAACAATCTGGGACAGCGAGAGTAAGATCTTGCCCCGCATGTGTTTGGCGGTCACAAA
This sequence comes from Lampris megalopsis, assembly GCA_022114975.2. Taxonomy (NCBI): domain Eukaryota; kingdom Metazoa; phylum Chordata; class Actinopteri; order Lampriformes; family Lampridae; genus Lampris; species Lampris megalopsis. The sequence goes on along the minus strand of JAJHIY020001536.1, from coordinate 592,215 downwards.
GTAAACATATTCCTAGTTTACCCATCACCTTGGTATCACTATGTCATGCTTTGAGGTTGTGACAATGCCCCACCAGTCTTCAAGCACTGACGGATGCCTCATTTAGACCGCCTGCAGTCCAAACTAAGTTAAAGAAAACCTTTGCTCCAAAATGAAATGGGACTTCCGGTCAAGATGGCGGAGTTAGCGGTCGACCCTCTTGCAAGCTCAGACACGTGATTTTCCCCCCTTACATCAAGAAAGACCACGTGTGCGCGGAAAGACGCCAGTTTACATTAAAGCCCCACCGGGCAACTGCGGACGAGAGTGGGAGAGACACGGAGCCGGGTTCGCTTGTTGCGACTGAAAAAGACGACGGCTGTACCGGCGGCGAGCTAAGCTAACCAACTGGCTAAGCTAACCAACTGGCTAAGCTAACCAACTGGCTAAGCTGACCAACTGGCTAAGCTAACAAGCTGGCTAAGCTAACCAACTGGCTAAGCTAACCAACTGGCTAAGCTGACCAACTGGCTAAGCTAACCAACTGGCTAAGCTAACCAACTGGCAAAGCCAACAAGCTGACAAACAAAACTCAACTCGAAACTCTATTGCAGACTCAGGGTCCATAACAGACGAAGCCATGGTAAAAAAAACGTCACGGGGAAAAAATATCCCCAAAAAGTCGACGATTTAAAACGTTCGCTCGACTTTGTGACGGAGGAGGTTGCAAGGGTCAAACGACATGCCCGGGTCTGAGACTGGAGCCCGGTTATAGGCCCGGGCAGTGACGGCGATGGACGGTGGGGAACTCAGCGAGCGGGACTCCAACTCTGTGCAGCAACAGGCGACGTCTCTCCTCCAATCTGAGGGAAGTGAAGTGGACAACAACCACATGGAGGAGGCATGTGAGCCTCCCCCTGGGAAAAACAAGAGCCATAAACCGGCCCTTATGTGTAATGAGGGTTTGGAACAGGAAGCAGTACACCGCACTGCTCGGGCGAGGAGCAAAGCTGAAGGGGTCAGATGTCTACTGAACCAACTTGTGACTAGAGAGAAGGTGGACATGGCCAGGAAGGCACGCTTCCCGAGAAAGCAGAGGAAAACCCAGTCCACATGGTCAACAAACTGTAAAGTCCTCATGAAATGACACGCAGCACCAGAAGAGGCCAGCGTGCTGGTCATCAGAGACACGGAGGGACTGGGTAAATAGCAGTGAGTCCAGAAGAGCAACACAAGAAGGTAAGGGGACATCTTAAAGAGTGGCTAAATGAACACACCACATGCAACCACCAACCATGACAGGTTCTGAACGGACTCATTCATCTCCATCTGGAGATAATGATGATCAGCAAACAACAAAGATTACACAATGTGACAAACGGATTGAAAACTGTTGAATATACTGAGCAGAAACCACAAGATATGGGAAATGATATCGATCCAGAAAATAATTTCTTCAGTAACAGCAGGTGCTGTTATTACACAGAGGATCAGTTTAACACCAAGGTTAAAGGCAGATCATGAAATATCAGTTATCCACTTTAACAGCAGAAGCCTATATGCCAACTTCCAAAACATCACAGAATATTAAAGTCACTTCAGGAAACCGTTCAATATAATATAATATATCATATCATAGCCGTATCAGAGAGTTGGCGCAGCCCTGAGAAGGGTGTGGACTTTGAGTTGAATGGATATGAACAGGAAAAAGAATGGAGGGGGTGTGGCCTTAGACGTGGATAAAAACTTCAGTTATTATAAGGTGGTGGAAAGCAAGACAACAGCGGCTGATGAGGTGCTAGAATGCATTACAATAGAAATCTGCATGGATAAAAAGAAAAATGTGAATGTGAGCTGTATATACAGATCACCGGGATCAAATATTGTTATTATCATTATTATTATTATTATTATTAAGGACTGAATAGAAAAAAAAACTTATTCAGTAGCAACACAAAAGGATGTGTTCATATTTGGGGATTTCAGTATAGACCTGTTAAATCCAAATAAGCACAAAAAGACTTTAGAGTTCATTAATACAATGTATAGTTTGGATTTATATCCTTCCATCACTAAACCTAGCAGAACCACACCACACTGTGCCACCATAATAGACACTATATACACACACATTATATAAGGCAACACAGAGCACAGGCTTTTAATAAATGACATCAGTGACCTACTACTACTACTAGTACTACTTTTGGCTGCTCCCGTTAGGGGGCGCCACAGCGGATCATCCATTTCCATCTCTTCCTGTCTTCTGCATCTTCCTCTGTCACACCATCCACCTGCATGTCCTCCTTCACCACATCCATAAACCTCCTCTTGGGCCTTCCTCTTCTCCTCTTCCCTGGCAGCTCCATATTCAGCATCCTTCTCCCAGTATACCCAGCATCTCTCCTCCACACATGTCCAAACCATCTCAATCTTGTCTCTCTTGCTTTGTCTCCAAACCGTCCAACTTGAACTGTCCCTAATCATTCTTAATCCTGTCCTTCTTCATCATGCCCAATGAAAATCTTATCATCTTCATCTCTGCCACCTCCAGCTCCTCCTCCTGTCTTTTCATCAGTGCCACTGTCTCCAAACCATACAACATAGCTGGTCTCACAACCAACTTGTAAACCTTCCCTTTAACTCTTGCTGGTAACCTTCTGTCACAAATCACTCCTGACACTCTTCTCCACCCACTCCACCCTGCCTGCACTCTCTTCTGCACTCCCCGTTACTTTGGACAGTTGACCCCAAGTATTTAAACTCATGACATCAGTGACCATCTACCAGTTTTTATTGTCTATGACTGCAATTTTAGGGAGAACAAAGTTCCCAACAACATTAAACATATAAGAGTAACAACAGAAGACTCCATGAATGCTTTTAAAGATGAATTACTAACACATAACTGGAATATAGTATACAAAGAAAAAGACCCCGATAAAGCTTACACTTCATTCCTAAACATATTTCAATCCTTATATGACAAAATTGCCCAGTAAAACAATTAAACTGTAAACGGAAACATAAAGATAGTCCATGGATCACAAAGGGACTATGTAACGCTTGTCATAAAAAAATAAAAGCTGTACAAAGAGTTCATAAAGCACAGAACCACCAAAGCAGACATAAAGTACAAAAAATATAAAAACCAGCTAACTAACATGAGGATATGCAAGAAGGAATACTACAATAAAGAGTTAGAGACCAACAAAAACAACACCAAAGGTATATGGAATGTGCTGAATAGTATTAGAAGTCTGTGAATGTTCTCATTCATCCAGGTCATTGTTATCCAAAGGAGTTGAATCAAGTGCAACTGGACTTGGTATATATCCGTGAAGACGTTTCGCCTCTCATCCAAGAGGCTCCCTTAGTTTGGTCTGACTCTTGGTCTAGTCAGAAAGGCACGAATTGAGGAAGCCTCTTGGATGAGAGGCGAAACGTCTTCACGGATATATACCAAGTCCAATTGCACTTGATTCTACTCCTTTGGAGTATTATTAGAAATAGGTCTAGAAGCCCAAGCTGCCCTCAGTACTTTACAGATAATGATAAGACTATAAACAACGTGGAAGACGTGATTAATAGCTTCAGCAGATTCTTTGTAAATGTGGGCCCAAAACTGGCAGGAAAAATCAATGGCACAAATAATCACAGAGGGGAATGACAGTGATTATGGGGGCAGAAATCCAAGTTCCAATCCAACTTCCAGCGGTAGAAGAGAAGGAAATCGTGGACATTGTAAACAAAATCAAGAACAAAAAAAAAACAAAACTACTGACTGGAATGATATTGATATGACAATAGTTAAGAAAGTAATCAAATGTATTGCAAAACCACTAATCCACATCTATAACATGTCCTTTCAATCTGGTAAAGTTCCGAGCAAAGTGAAAATAGCAAAAGTTATACCCCTATATAAAACCTGAGACAGAGACCAATTTACAAACTACAGACCAATTTCATTATTGCCACAATTCTCCAAAATACCAGAAAAACTAGTTGCCGTTAGACTAGACAAATTTGTTGAGAAGCACAATTTCTTGACTGATAGCCAGTACGGGTTTCGACCAAACAGATCCACATCTCTGGCCCTCATTGATTTAATTGAAGAAATAACTAATTGCATAGACCAAAAAAAGTTTGCTGTGGGAATATTTATAGACCTACCAAAGACTTTGACACTATTCACCACAACAGATTAATAGATAAATTAGAAAGGTGTGGTATCAGAGGGGTGGTGCAGAATTGGCTAACAAGCTTTTTAAGCAACAGGCAGCAGTTTGTAAAGATAGGTGAACATAAATCATCATGCATGGATATTACTTGTGGTGTACCCAGGGGTCGGTTTTAGGTCCAAAACTGTTCATTCTGTACTTAAACGATATATGCAAGATATCAAACATATTGAAATTTGTTCTATTTGCGGATGACACAAGTATATTTTGTTCTGGTGAGAATTTACAGCAGCTTTTGGAGGTGACCACAATCAAAATGGACAAAAAATAAAGTGGTGGTTTGACAAAAATTTATTATCCTTAAATCTGGACAGAACAAAATTTATGTTGTTTGGAAATAACTAAACAAATACCAAAGTAAAAGTAGTGATAGACAATGTCCAACTAGAATGGATATCTTAAAATACTAGACTGACACTAGACCACAAAATCTGTTGGAAACCTCACATATGTGGAGGTGTGTGAAGATGGCAGGGCGAACTCACATTTACGGCGGCCTCACCAAGTACAGACTATGCAGTGTCTTTGTCCATGTCTACGTCTAAGTTTGTGTCATCATGTGAGGTTTGCAGGGATTTATGTCTGTGATCATCAATTTCGTTTAATGGCTGGGAGAGCTGGCATTGGATTGGCTGAGAGAGCTTGGTCTGCGGCATCCTGTGGGCCCAGGGACCCCAGCCCTGCCTGGAGCTGTGCCTGAGAGGAAACACCTAGGGCGGTCTGGCGGTGGCCTCGCCTAGCATCAGCTCTACAGTGTTTTTGTCTGTGTCTGCGTTCGTGTCGTTGTGTGGCGTGTAGGGGAGGTGTGTCAAAGGTGTCTGGCTGAGAGAGCTGGTGTTGGGTCGGCTGGGGGAGCCTGGTCTGCTGGGTTCAGTGGTCCCAGGGACCACGGCACTCACAGGCGCTGCACCCGAAGAGGGGGTGCTGAGGGCGGTCTGACAGGGCGTGGAGGCAGGTCATCCTGGCTGGCGTTCGTTCTCTGGACAGTGAACATTTTGGACTGTGTTGCACTGATTGGACTGTGTTAACTGTTTGGGTTGTTTTTTTGTTGCTTTGTTCTCTCTGTTTTTGCATGTTTTTGGTGGTGTAATTTTTGGGAAATTTTGGATGTGTGTTTTTATCTTTTGTGCTGCGCTGCTGTGGGTTGGGAGAAATGAAATTTTGTTTCTTCCGTGTGCGCAAGTACATGGATGAAATGACAATAAGTTGTTCCTGATTCCTGATATGTGCAAGCAAAGCTGCAAGGAGCATTGCAGTCATGAGAAAAGCAAGTCACATTCTGGATCATAAATCCTCGTACACTCTGTATTGTTCATTTATTTTACCACATCTGATCTACTGTGTGGAGGTAACACCTACAAAACCAACATACAACCATTATGTATACTACAAAAAAGAGCCATAAGGATCTACTCATATATTTTCGTAATGTGTGTGTGTGTGGTGTTAGTGTGTGTGTGTGTGTTAGTTAGTGTAGATAGCGGGACCGAAAACTAAAGCATTTAGGATCCTAATTCTTTTTGGAGGTGGTAGGTATTGTCTCAGAGAGTAAGGGAAAAATCCCAGAAAATTAAAATTATGCATAAAAATGCAAAATACGCATTTTTCTAAAAATTGATAAAAAAAACACTTTTCTCGGCATTCCAGATGATTCTGAGCATCTTTGATTTTTTCACCTTTATAAAAAAAAATTTCTGGGACTTAGAAATGTTTTGGCATTATGCAAAATATATGCATTTTTGCAAAAATGCACTTATGATCCTAATTTTTTTTTGGAGGTGGTAGGTATTGTTCCAGAGAGGACCAGAAAAATAGCAGAAAATTAAAATAATTATAATAATTATGCAAAATATGCATTTTCTAAAAATGGCTAAAAACCACTTTTCTCAGCATTTCAGATGATTTTGAGCATTTGGGAGGAGGGAGTTGGAGTGGGGGGGGTTTAGGGGCAGGGGGAAGGCGGTTAGCTGGCAGGATGAAGAGGAGGGAGATTTAGACGGGTGGAGAACCAAACCGCTACATTGTAGCGGGGTTCTTCTAGTAGTTAATAATGTAGGATATCGTAAGTCAAGTGCCTTGAAGTTCAGGGATGTAGTAGAATTTAACGCAGCACAAATAATGTTGAAAGCAAGAAACAACCTACTACCCAGTAATATACAAAAAATACTCTCAGATAGAGAAGGGGAATATAATTTGAGAGGGAAATCAAACTTCAAGAAATGAAGTGTTGGTTCAACTTTGAAGAGCATGGGCATTTCAATCTGTGGGGTAAAATTGTGGAACAGTGTGAGCATGGAACTCAAACACAGTACAAACATTACACAGTTCAAGAAGTACAAAGTCTGAAGAGATATAGGGACGATGAAGAGTTGTGTTAACTGTCTTAAGTTTTATTTATCTCCAAACATTCCTAGTTACATGTTTCCATTTTCCTTTATATGACACCGAGTGGCTATTTGGGTTGTTATATATAGATATAAACTTTGTTTAAAGAAACAGTCAACACACTCAACGGTAGGGAAAGTGCTCAACAAATAAGGAGCAAAATAATCCAGTGAGTCAAGTAAATTCTTTATGAGACAGTAAAAGCCTGTTTCATGCCATAAGCAATCATCAGCTGTCAAATTAAATATTTTAAATATAATATTTTGCTCCTTATTTGTTGAGCACTTTCCCTACCGTTGAGTGTTTCTTTTAACAAAGTTGTATATTTTTTTCCTTTGTGTAATGTATAGTAGCTGAATTAATTTAAGAGTAGGTGAGAAGGGGTAGGAAAAATAAGTGTATACTTCCTCCTACTCCTTTTCCAACATGTAACAAATAAATCATCATTCATTCATTCATTCAAATTAGACATATATTCATGAAAGGCTGCTTATTGGTCAATGATCAAAACATATCATTCCTGTCCACATGTTCTTGTAAGACAACACAGACATAAAGAGATTGATACGTGTTCCGTTAATAATCGGTTACTCACTGTAACTTTTCACCGGCTGTGAAATGACATGCATTACAAAACACCAGAGATCAGCAGACATCAGCACACCTGGTTGGTCTGTTGTACTGGCTGCTACGACCTGTCATCGTCAGCTAATAGACACTAAAATCTGAATGTTGGCTCATTACCACGTCACCCTCATCTATGATGCTGCTTTGGGATGCTATCTAACCCAACACACTGGCTGATTTCCTCTGTTGGTCCTCTCCTCTCTGTTGGTCCTCTCCTCTCTGTTAGTCCTCTCCTCTCTGTTGGTCCTTTCCTCTCTGTTGGCCCTCTCCTCTGTTAGTCCTCTCCTCTGTGTTGGTCCTCTCCTCTCTGTTGGCCCTCTCCTCTCTGTTAGTCCTCTCCTCTCTGTTGGTCCTCTCCTCTCTGTTGGTCCTCTCCTCTCTGTTAGTCCTCTCCTCTCTGTTGGTCCTCTCCTCTCTGGTTGAAAATGTGAAACTCTGTGAACTCAGCTGTTTCAGGGGTGTTTCTGCCCTTGACTATTAACAACCTTTGATATAGTTTTCAATTATTTGCAGACAATGAAAATCTGAATAAAATGCCTATCAGACCCACTCACTGACTGATTCTTACAATCCTCTACCGCCACCTGCTGGACAACTGACAGACTGACTTCAAGGGACAACTATACTCTCGTCAGATATTCAGTAACCAATAGAGAAAGCCACTTTATTTTTGTCATTGTACAGGTTACAACGAATTTGTTCTCTACATTTAAGCCATCCTATTGTATAGCAGCAGTGGGCGGCTGCAGTGCCCGGGGACCAACTCCAGTTCTTCTTTCCATTGCCTTGCTCAGAGGCACAGACAGGAGTATTAACCCTAACATGCATGTCTTTGATGGTGGGAGGAACCCAGAGGAAACCCACCACAGACACAGACCTGGACAGAAAGGACCTTGGATGGCCTGGGATTCGAACCCAGAACCTTCTTGCTGTGAGGCAACAGTGATAACCACTGGGCCACCATGCCGCCCTGAGCTGGTAGATATTGATAAAATCAAATATTACAATGTCTCCGACCGAATACCTTGATATTGATAATGTGATTATATTTACTAGATGAGTAATGTGGATATGATGACCAAGCAGGTAGAGACATTCATTGTTAATTCTACTAAAACGGTTGAATAAATTCAGAAAATTGTCTCACTGTATTCCAGCCGTTCAAACGAGGGAATCACAGCATTTACGTTATGTCACCATATTACCAGAACCACAATCCCACAACACATCTAGTCTCAGATCAACATATCCACATTATATCCAGATACTGACCAGATCTAATCTTTTGAGGTAAAGGTAGGACTGCATCAAGGATCAGTGTTGAGCCCTTTCTTATTTTTGACACTGATGGACAGCCTCACAGAACATCTTGAACAAGAGCCATCCTGAATGTCGCATTATGTTTTCTGACGAAATCATGCTGGCAAACAAGGACAAGGAAAGTTTGGAGAGAGATCTTGAAGATTGGAGAGAAGCACTAGAGATCAGAAGACATACAAGCACCTGAAAAACATGACGGATTCAACATTTACAACTGTCCAGTAACACATTCAGTCTGTCTGGAGGTTTGCAAGTGCACTGTGATCTGTGCAAAACCTCCAGTGACCCAGCACACACCACTGGTGAGGGTGTTTTGGGTGGATCTGGTGTTTGGGGCATGAGAGGGGTCAGTGTGAGAATGTCCATCCTCTTCAGGGGACACAAGACACCTCTGCCTGTGTCTGTCTCTCGGACATAGTCACTGGCGGACCTAATCCACTGTAGTCTGTCTCACCATTGGCAACACTGTGGAAACTGTTTCTGAGCCTGTATCATGATGCAGCCGCACATGGTCCTGATGTCTGTGGAAAACACATTCGTCAGTCAGCTTAACAACAGAGGAGACTGGGCCACTCTGCCCAACAATAACCCCAGGTAGCCATTGTTGGCTGTTGTTACTTCTGAAGTTTCTTACATAGACATTGTCATCTGACTTTAAATGTCTCTCTCGTGCATGGTGAATCATGTTCCTCCTTCTGCTTTTTCTGCTTTCTCTCCACTTTTGCCTTCATGTCCGGGTGCAGCAGGTCCAATCTTGACTTAGGCCTATGCCCCGTCAGCAATCCTGCTGGAGTTCGTGCAGTCATAGTCTGTGTCATGGGGTGGCATTTAAACAAGAAGCATGAAAGCCAGTTGCTAATAGAGTCCCCTGTCCTCCACTTCAGGCCTTCCTTCACTGTCTGAACAGCCTGTTCAGCCAAACCATTTGAGGCCGGGTTGAAAGGACCTGTCCGATTGTGACAAATACCAGTCTGTTGCATGAACTCAACGAACAGCACACTGGTGAATGTTTGGCCATTATCGGTGACCAGGGTGTCAGGCAAATCATGGACTGCAAAGATTTGCCTGAGTTTGTCTATGGTTGTATAGGTTGTGATGTTGCTCATGATGTGGGCTTCTATCCATTTGGAGTACACATCCACCATTACAAGAAACATCTGCCCCATAAAGGGGCCAGCAAAATCCAAATTTAGCCTAGACCAGGGTTGGTCTGGTCACTCCTATGGGTGCAAAGGAGCTGGTGGTGCCATGTTCTGGTTGGTCTGACACTCCGTATATGATTTTACCTCATTCACTAGATCATGATCCATTTTTGGCCACCAGACGTAGGATGGTTCAAGGCTTTTCATCCGAGACACACCTGGATGAGTCTCATGTATTTCCTCCACAATCTGTGATTGGCCAGGGGCAGGTATGATTACCCTCAAACAGCAGAAGACACAGGCATCCCGCAGACTTAGTTCTGTCTTGCGTTTAGTGTAAGGCCTCAGTTCCCCACCTTCCATAACACCAGGCAAACCTTATAAAAGGAAAGTTGACTTCAGACAGGACTGGGTCCCTCTCTGTCCACTGCTTGATCTGCGTTGCCTTTACAGGTGTCTCTGACAGGCTCTCCAATGAAAACACAGTCTCTGGTGGCACATACAGTGCATCCGGGAAGTATTCACACCCCTTCACTTTCCCCACATTTTGTTATGTTACAGCCTTATTCCAAAATGGATTAAATTCCTTTTTTTTCTCATCAATCTACACACAATACCCCATAATGACAAAGTGAAAAAGGTTTTGTAGAAATTTTTGCAAATTTATTAAAAATAAAAAACTGGAATATTGCATGCACATAAGTATTCACACCCTTTGCTATGACACTCAACATTGAGCTCAGGTTCATCCTGTTTCCACTGATCATCCTTGAGATGTTTCTACATCTTGATTGGAATCCACCTGTAGTAAATTCAATTGATTGGACATGATTTGGAAAGGCACACACCTGTCTATATAAGGTCCCACTGTTGACAGTGCATGTCAGAGCAGAAACCAAGCCATGAAGTCAAAGGAATTGTCTGTGGACCTCCGAGACAGGATTGTATTGAGGCACAGATCTGGGGAAGGGTACAAAACATTTTCTACAGCTTTGAAGGTCCCGAAGAGCACAGTGGTCTCCATCATTCGTAAATGGAAGAAGTTTGGTTCCACCAGGACTCTTCCTAGAGCTGGCCGCCCAGCCAAACTGAGCAATCGGGGGAGAAGGGCGTTGGTCAGGGAGGTGACCAAGAACCCGATGGTCACTCTGACAGCTCCAGCGTTCCTCTGGGAGAACCTTCCAGAAGGACAACCATCTCTGCAGCACTCCACCAATCAGGCCTTTATGGTAGAGTGGCCAGACGGAAGCCTCTGCTCAGTAAAAGGCACATGACAGCCCGCTTGGAGTTTGCCAGAAAGCACCTAAAGGACTCTCGGACCATGAGAAACAAGATTCTCTGGTCTGAAGAAACCAAGATTGAACTCTTTGGCCTGAATGCCAAACGTCACGTCTGGAGGAAACCAGGCACCTCTCATCACCTTGCTAATACCATCCCTACAGTGAAGCATGGTGGTGGCAGCATCATGCTGTGGGGATGTTTTTCAGCGGCAGGAGACTAGTCAGACTAGTCAGACTGGGAGACTAGTCAGGATCGAGGGAAAGATGAATGGAGCAAAGTACAGGGAGATCCTTGATGAAAACCTGCTCCAGAGCGCTCAGGACCTCAGACTGGGGTGATGGTTTACCTTTCAACACGACAACGGCCCTAAGCACACAGCCAAGACAACGAAGGAGTGGCTTCGGGACAAGTCTGTGAATGTCCTTGAGTGGCCCAGCCAGAGCCCAGACTTGAACCCCATTGAACATCTCTGGAAAGACCTGAAAATAGCTGTGCAGCGACGCTCCCCATCTAACCTTACAGAGCTCGAGAGGATCTGCAGAGAAGAATGGGAGAAATACCCCAAATATAGGTGTGCCAAGCTTGTAGCTTCATACCCAAGAAGACTTGAGGCTGTAATCGCTGCCAAGGGTGCCTCAACCAAGTACTGAGTAAAGGGTGTGAATACTTATGTACATGCAATATTTCAGTTTTTTATTTTTAATAAATTTGCAAAAATTTCTACAAAACCTTTTTCACGTTGTCATTATGGGGTATTTTGTGTAGATTGATGAGAAAAAAAAAGGAATTTAATCCATTTTGGAATAATTCTGTAACAACAAAATGTGGGGAAAGTGAAGGGGTGTGAATACTTTCCGGATGCATTGTATGTACTAGTAGGATTCTCAAGCAAAGGTAGTCGTCTCATCACATCGGTGTTTGCATTATCCTTACCCACTGTACACCATAGTGTACTTGTAGGCTGACAGCGTGAGAGCCCAATGCTGTATCCTGGCTGAGGTGAGCGGGGGGTTGCATCTGGTCTCACTAAACAGGCTCATCAGTGGTTTATGGTCCCTATAAGTTGTGAATGCACATCCATAGAGATACTGATAAAAGCGTTTGACAGCAAAAACAATAGCCAGACCTTCTTTGTCTAACTGTGAATATTTCTTCTCAGCTGCCGTCAAGGTACGTGAAGCAAAGCAAATAGGCTTCTCTGAATGGTCCTCCATTACATGTGAGAGAACTGCCCTGACATTGTAGGGCGAGGCATCACGTGAAAGGGTGAACTCCTTGTCTGGATCATAATGAACAAGCAGCCTCGCTGAGTGGAGGAGGTCTGTCAAAGCTTCCCCTTGCTCTTCACCCCACTGCCACTTAGTGTCATTATGAAGCAGCTTGTACAGCAGGGCCAAAACCTTTGAGAGGTCAGCAAGGAACTTGCCATAATAATTTACTAGGCCCAAAAATGTTCTGAGTTCATGGACATTCTTGGGGCTCAGGGCCTCTTTGACAGCTCTCACTTTGTCTTCCACTGGGCTGTGATCTTGTGCCCCAGGTAGGTCACACCCGATGCCAGGAACACATACTTTCTATGTTTCAATTGCAGCCCTGCATCTGAGAGCCACTTCAGCACCTGTTCTAAGTTTGCCAGATGCTCCTTTTCCATGGCCCCCATGATCAAAATATCAGAACGGCTCGGTAGAGTGGGGTAATTGGCCAACAGTTGGGTAGAAAAGGGGGGGGGGATTTACACCACACATAGTAACATCAAGGAGTTACAATAGTGGATATGCCTGTTACGGTGATGGGAAGTCAAACTGTCCCAACAAAATCATCCAGGTTTAAGGATCTTTTTCTCCTCCTCCCCTCAATACTCAGTACTCCAATATTGCTAAGCCTCTCATCGCTTATAGTTGTTCGTAAATGAGTTTTATAAGCTTCAGCTCTGAGAAGCTGCACTCACAACTAGCACTGCTAACACGCAAGGTCATAGCTGTGCGACACAAGCAGAAAAACTGAAAAAACACTTCTTTGTATAGTTCAATCAAAGTGGTAAACGCCACAACACTGAACAGTGTTTTCATCTAAACAGCCTTCCTTGGCTGATACAGCTCATGTTTGAGATCATCAAGATCACGTTCATATAGACTGCCAAAACTTACAACTGTTGCCTTTAGCAAAAAGCCTTTACTCTTTGGGTTCAGTGCTTGTATACCCCTCAATATTTCACAGTTTGTTTTGCTGAAATGCCTCTTCGTCTCTGCTTTCACATGATCCAAAAATGGGGTAAAATACACCCTTCCTAAACTTACCCATGTCCCCTTCCTTGCACCTATGTTGTCCTATAGTGGTCTCTACAACATAGCCACTAAGTCTGAAGCTCCCTCCTTGTAACCTTTTCTCAACAGCCTCAACTGCAATATTATACTGTGTTGCTGTGTCCATACTGTCTTGCCATAGCTCATCAAAACCTGATTCACCTAAAGTCTCCTGTAGTGCTTGGATTATGTCCACGGCTCTAGCTAGATCAAGTGATGGCACTTGAAGCATGTCAGAGAGAGCAACTTGGTGTCCCCAAGAAGCTTCCTGAATACGACTAGAGTTCCAATAAAGGTGAGGTCTATTTGAGTAAGTAGGCCCCATGCTTCCACAGATTATTCCTCACTGTTCTCCACATCAATCTCATGAAGTACACATAATACAGCTGGTAGTCTGTCCATGAGGTTTTTACATGCCTGGTAGCGACATGCCCTCCTGGTATCACTAAGCCTCTGTAGCTCTCTGGGTGCATCGTGATACATGTCTTCTTGAACTGACAGCCATTTATGATGAACATAAGAGCCTGACATACGATTTCTGCTTCAATGAAAAAAAAACCCCAAAACAATCAGCTTCAGGGACTGCTTTCACTGCATCAGTGGTAACAAGGTTGAGCCAATTTGCATTAGTGCATATAAAAAGCATGTTTAGCCCCTGCTTTGATCCTGGCTGCAACCCTACTGCATTTCCCTGATGCCCCATCCTAACCTTGACCTATAAGATTAGATTTGTATTAAAGGCCATACTGAGTGAGCTAGAGAGAGCGCATGGAAGGAGCTAGCATCAGCTAACAACTTCATGAAACAGAGAAGAGTGTTGATACAGCGCTCATTTTAACGACAGAGAAGAGATTTCGGACATTGCACAAACTCAGTTAGCTCTCTACCTGCAATCCCCTAGTCTCTATCTGTTGTGATGGAGTGGTAGCAACATTCTCCGTTTCATATTGTAACTGAACATTTTCCGACATCGCTAACCGCTCGACTAAAGGGGGCCGACCGGCCAGTGAGTCTTTTTGTAGGTTACAGTAGTCACCCTCTCCCGAAAGTGCCCCTTCGCGCTTCGTTATTCTCAGGCTCCGAAGAGACTTCTGAGGATCTGCACGCTTCGGAACACTTCCGGATCCTGCCACTGCCACCAATGTAACCGAGCATTTTTTCGCCCGGTGCGGGATTCTATCCGGGGTGTACTGCACCACAAGGCAACATCGCTAACTGCTCGACTAAAGGGGGCCGACCCCTGGCCGATTGGCCAGTGAGTCTTTTTGTACGTTACAATATTCTAACATCCCCAAATAAACAACAGTGGGAGACATTCTTACTGCACATTGTTTTTAATGACAATAAACTGAATTGAATTGAATTGAATTGAATTGAATTGAATTGAAGGGGGTAACTCACTTCAACCACCACCAATGTGTAGCACCACCTGGGTGGTGCACGGCAGCCATGTTGCACCAGAACGCTCACCACACATCAGCTTGAGGTGGAGAGGGAGGGATCATTGAGCCAGTTACATGGGGATCGTCCTGGGTAAGACGCTAAACTGCAACCGCAGGCTTTAGAGGGGTAGCATCTTACCTCAGCAAGGGCCCTTTGGCTAAGGACAACATCCCTACTGATAGATCTGGTCCTCCTGCATGCCTGTATGGTACTTCCCATGGTGGCCAGTCCAGCCAACACATTGGGATAGAAGGGAACTCTGATTTCAAATCCACCGGCTGCCTTGTGGGGTGATGCCTCTTTAGGTAAAGGCTAGGAGAAGGTAACTCTGAATTCAAATCCCCGGGCACAGTCTACCCAGCTGTCAGTACCCGGAAAGGGTAAACCATTCCCCGGGCGCTGCACGGCGGCTGCCCACTGCTCCTAGCTACACAGCTAGGATGGGTTAAACGCAGAGAGTGAATTTCATTGTATGTATGTACAAATGACAAAGTGTATTCTATTCTGATGAGGTGGCCAGATGGAGAGCCAGGTTGGGAATGTAGCCTACTCTTTGTGATAAGTGTCATGGGATGTATTAAATCATCTTAAGACGTCACTCACTACTTGAGTAGTCATTTGATGAGGTTCTTTTTTACTCATACTGAAGTCATTATTTTGATGAGTACTTTTACTTCTATTTGAGTCATTATTATTATAAAGTAACAATACTTTTACTTGAGTACAGTTTTTGCTTACTCTACCCACCTCTGGGCTGGAGCTTGGCGATGCGATGTGTATCTTGTACCTTTCCCGTTTTTATGACATTTGACAGCTGACTGTGCATAACTGTAGTCCACTGACTTGCGGTTTCTACTGCAGTGGTCATACCAGTTTCCTGTTTGCTGGCGTGTGCTATTGACAATGGCATATTTTTCACGATGCCTGCAAGATTCACCATGTCACTGGACTACAGTTATGTACAGAGCCGATTAGTGTGAGTAGATGGTGAACCCCCCCCCCCCCCCATTATAAGTTCCCTCTAACTCCCTCAGGACAAGTCACTTCACTGGGGTCTTAACTTTTTACATCACACACACACACACACACACACACAGCTGCAGGGAGGACCCTGTGACCTGCATGTTCAGAGTAAAGAGTCTGGCTGATTCAGCTCTGATCCGGGATGGGACAAAGACAGCAGAAGTAAACCAAAGCTGTCCCCATCTGACAGCTGAGAGAGAGACAGAGACAGAGAGAGGGAGAGAGACAGAGACACAGAGAGAGAGAGAGAATCTGGTCAAGAAACAAAGACAATATTAATAAGTCACTTCTGGAAGACAGGCTGTGTTTCCTTGGCTCTCAGCCATAACCACTTTCATGTTTTTTCTTTTTGCAACATCGCCTCTTCTTTCTCCACATTGTGAAGGCACGTTTCTCTTTGGATTTTCTTGTTTTTTTATATTTAAAAATAACTTTTCATCACCTTTAACCTTTTTTATTTCTTCTTCTTGTGTTGCCGTCTTCTGGATGTGGATGATTCCCATTTTAATCTGCCTCTTTGTTGCAACTAGCCATGTGTGTGTGTCTCTCTCTGTCTCTCTCTGTCTCTCTCTGTCTCTCTCTCTCTCTCTCTCTGTCTCTCAATTTCAAATTCAGTTTGTGTTATTGGCATGACTATAACAAACTACAGTATTGCCAGCATTGTACAAATAACAGATGTTAACCAATACTATATACAGACAGCTAACATGAAAGATATACACACAGGAAGAAGACAATAATATATACAAATAATACATAACTAAAAAGAAGGTCAGTTAAAACTGAGGCCTGATGTAGATCAGCAGGTCATTCTGATTCCCTCGTGTGGTGGCAGGCAGATTAACTGTCCTGCAAGAACACAACTTTCTGTCATTCCCCCAGTATCATTTTTAGTTTTATGTTATCTGATTTAATAAATTGCTGAATTTTGGGAAAAATTGTTCTCTGATAAGTGTAAATGTTGGCCACTGTGTGAGAAAGTGCTGCTCTGTCTCCGCAGCAGTTCCTCCACACTGTTGGCACAGCCACTCCTATTTTGACAGCCATGTTTTCTTCTATCTGCCTGTTTCTATGGCCAGGCTATGAGCCTCAGTCTGTACTGTGTTCACATGTGTCTGTGTTTAACATCAGCCACTGTGCTCAGGCAGGTTGCCACAGTGGACTGTCTTTTTAGGGCCAGATTTGCATTTTACTTTGTGTGTGTGATTTTGTGTTCCAATAGGTGAGGTACTTTTGTGTCTGTTGTGTTATAATTTGGTTGACTCTGATAGTCCTGGTGTCAGACTGGTCATGTGGCAGAACACTGCTTGAACTGGAACGGAGCGTCAGGACCAGCTGAGTGAGGTGACCTTTGTCTTTGCTCATCTCTTGGCTCTGCAGGGCTTTGTGGTGGTAGGAGTGGCGGTCACTTTCTTTTAGATGAAGCCAATATTTAATTGATCATTTTTGGATTTTCAATAATAATAGAAATTTGGCCAATTAGGCTCTGCAGGCATTATTAGCTGTTGTGCTGTGCATCTGCAGGATGCTTTTAAAAAATTCAGCGTGTGCATTTTCAATTGGATGTTTTTCCCATTGTTCAAAGTTTAGGTTTGTTTGTGGGCCCCGCACTTCGCTTCCATAGAGCAGAATGGGTTCTATAATTGATTGAAGTAATTTGAGCCAAATTTAAATTGGAATCTGAATGTGAATTTGTCTTTTGATTGCATAAAATGCCCTGCATGCTTTCTCTCCCAGTTCCTTGACTGCTGGTTTGAAATTTCCAGTGAACTTATTTTCAAGCCTAAATAATTATATTCCAAACAGTTTTCTATTATATCTTTTCCAATTGTAAAGTGATATTTGTTTCTCTGACTTCTGGATCTTTTTTGAAATATCATTGTTTTGGTCCTTTTGATGTTAATTGCCAGGGCCAAGGTCTGACAGTAACATTCAAGTATGTTCAAACTCTGTTGAAGTCTATCTTTTGTTGGACTTAACAGTATTAAATCATCTGTGTACAGCAGGAATTTGATCTCCGAGTTGTGAAGTGCAAGACCAGGTGCTGTGGACTGTTCCAACATGGTGGCCAATTCATTAATATAAATGTTGAACAGGGCAGGTGATAAACAGCAGCCTTATCTCACCCCACTTTCTTGAGAAATAAATGATGTTCTCTTGTGTCCAGTCTTGATGCTGCACATGTTGTTTGTATACATGGGTTTTATTAAGTTGTATGTTTTACCCCCTACGCCACTTTGAAGTAGTTTGTGAAATAAACCAATGCGCCATATTGAATCGAATGCTTTTCTGAAGTCAGTGAAACATGCAAATATTTTGCTCTTATTTTGATAAACACATTTGTCGACTAGGATGTGTAGGGGGTAAATGTGGTCTGATGTGCGATGATTTGGTATGAATCCAATTTGACTTTCGCTCAGGACATTGTGTTTCATAAGGAAGTGTATGACGTGAGAATTTATAATGTTGCAGAAAACCTTCCTCAGATTACTGTTCACACAAATGCATCTGTAATTATCAGGGTCCAATTTATCTCCGTTTTTAAAAATGTGTGTTTAAGCATCTCGTTTAGGATGCATCAACCCCATTTGCTTTTTTTGGCTTTAGGTTGCTTAACCTTTGTTGCAGTTCTTGCTCAGTAATCAGTAGGTCCAAGGGGTTCTGGGAGTCTTTGATGGCCAATTCTAATTTGTTTTAACTTTTTGGTTATACGCGTTTGTCCTGAATCATAATTGACAAGAATGTTTCTATATATCCAAAGGAGTTGAATCAAGTGCAACTGGACTTGGTATATATCCGTGAAGACGTTTCGCTTCTCATCCAAGAGGCTTCATCAATTCGTGCCTTTCTGACTAGACCAAGCTAGTCTGACTGGCTGGTGATGAGACTCAGAATTTATCCTCTTGGAGTCGTCAGAGCTATAGCTGTCCATGGCTCTTTGTGTACCGATGTTTGGTTGCGCCCGTCGCCATCGGAGCTATTGATTTGCATTTGTTTAGCCGCAACGGTCGTTGGGGGTGTTAGTTTCGACTTCATTATTCAGTGGTCATGAGAGTCGTTGGAGCCGTTAGTGACCGACTGTTGTTCTTGGAGGCTAGGCTTCTTGAGTCTCCTGGGTAGAGATGAAAGGACGGCATTGTAAGTGGGAGATAGGTGGTGTCGCAGACCTCCTCCTCTGTTGAGGGATGGTTTTTCCAGTGTCGCATAGATGGCTTCCTTCACCCCTCTTTCAAACCATCTATCTTCTCTGTCCAAAACGTGTATGTTGCTGTCCTCGAAGGAGTGTGTCTTCTCCTGTAGATGGACTGCTGAGTCTTGTCCTGAGGAGTGTGGCCTTCTGTGTTGGGCCATCCGTTTGTATAGTGGTTGTTTGGTTTCTCCTATGTATAGGTCAGTGCAATCCTCATTGCATTGTACAGCATACACCAGATTGCTTTTCCGGGTGTGTGGTACACGGTCTTTGGGATGAACCAGTCTTTGTCGGAGTGTGTTGCTGGGTTTGAAGTATACCGGGATGTGGTGTTTGTTGAAAATTCTCCTGAGTTTCTCGGAGACCCCAGAAACATACGGGATGACTGTGCTATTCCTTCTGACATGTTTCTATATAGTTTTTTGAAGTGATTGATCCAAATGTCTCCATTTTGTATGACTGGATCATCAGGTTTAGTTTTGTTTTTCCAATTTTCCCGGAATCTGTTTGTGTTTATGGACTCCTCGATTATTGTCAATTGTTTTTGTGTGTATCGAGCCTTTTTGATCTTGAGTGTACGTTTGTATTGTTTGAACATGTCAAAGTAAAGAAGGGCTATGTTTGCATTGCTTGGGTCTCTGTGTTTTTGGTTAGATAATTTCCTAAGTTATTTTCTTTTTTGTTGGCATTCTATATCAAACCAATTGGTCTGCTTTTGTTTTGGAGGTTTGTGGCTGGATTTCTTCATTTGGAATTTGTGAGCTGTAGTCAGAAAGATCTAGTTAATTTCTCTTAATTACTTGGTTTATGCCTTCTTTACTTTGAACATACGTAGTGTCCAGAAAGTTGTCTAAGAGTGTTTGATTTTTTTAAATTTTTGCTTCTGAATTGCTTTCTGGAACTCTTGTGCACTGTCTGGAGCCCATCTGTATGTTCTCCTGATGTTAAGCAGATCATTGGGCTGTGTGTGAAGTGTTAGTTTCTGTCCTTTTAATGAACACAGTAATTTGGCTGTGATCAGACAGAGGGTTAGTGGTTTGACCATAAATGAACCGAGAAAGGGTCTAGATCTGTTATCATGTAATCTACTGTACTAGTGCCAAGAGGTGAGCAGAAGGTGGGTCTTCCCAAAGAGTCACCTCTAAACCTACCGTTAATGTACAGACCGAGGCTTTGACAAAGCTGGAGCAGGTCTCTTCCAGTCTTGTTTACCGGGGGTCAGAGTCATGGCGAGGAAGGTTAGTGGTGTTTTGAGGAAAGTTTTGTCCAGATATGATATGTGTTATTACCATCCTCTGCGTTTGAGTCTGGAAGTGAGCCAGTACGTGCAGTGAGGTCTCCACAGTTCAGCACATTTCCCGGGGCCTGAACTCTGCAGATCTGGGTGTGGGGATGTGGGAAGATGTCCTCGTTCTAGTAGGGGAGTCACTGGGAGGAACATATACTGCACATCACAACAGATCTCTTTCTATGTGTGTGTAGTCTTTTTGTATTTTGATCCAAATGTGTGTGGGCTCAGATTTTATTTGTTATATATTTTGACAGTTCTGATTTGTACCAAATTATGATGCCTCCTGAATCTCTCCCTCATTCAATTGTTGGGTTTTTAATTGAGGGCACAAAGATTTCTTTGGAATTGAGGGGGCAGTGGATGTTGGAATCAGGTCTACACCAGGGAGGATAAGAAAGTCTAAATCTTTTGTGTTTTGTTTGAGTTGAAGGGTTTTGTTTTTCTGTCCAAACAGAAGAACTGATTCCCTTTGTGTGCCACACAGAAATGTGAAAGACTTCATGGACGTGGTCATTGTGCAAATACAAATACATTTTAAAATGAGATCAAGTCTGTCTCTGTCTGTTTCTCTGTCTCTCAAATTCAAATTCAAATGTGCTTTTATTAGCATGACAAATATACATTTGTATTGCAAAGCATTTTCACATAAGGGAAAGTTCACATTTCACTCTGTGTGTGTGTGTCTCTCTCTCCGTCTCTCTATGTATGTCTGTCTGTCCCCCCCCCCCTCTCTCTGTGTCTGTCTGTCTCTCTGGGACTGTGTCTCTGTCTCTTCTGGTGGATTACCTCTCTTATCCCATGATCCACAGCTTTTAATTCTCTACAACTGAAGCCAAAATGTATCGGGCCACAGGAAGTCACTAACTCCATGTTGCCACAGGTGATGGAGACGAGAGAGGACATTATTTAGTACATGTAAAGATGTAGCACCTTCATCTGTCTTCTCTCTTTCTTTCCTCTGGTTCGGTCTGTCTCAGTGATGCTGGCTGTCAGCATGACTTCCACTGATTGACTCTAAGTGTTGTCATACTGTTTTTAATTTAAAAAAATAAGAACAAACCCATTACATTTGTTAAATACATGACAAAACAAAACAAAACATTTAGTCTACAGTGGTAAAATTCCAAGAAGACAAAACATCAGTATCACGAGTTCCATAATGGAGTGTCCACAGTTATTTGATTCCATACACGAACAACAAAACAAAGACGAGTGTCATGGCTTCAAAATGGAAACCGGTTCTCCTCACGTGTGACTCCATCGTCCCCGCTGACCTTACTGAGCAGTAACACAAAGTGAACTGACACATGGGGCCCAATTTCATCTTTATTTAAGAGCTGCCGTGCCCCCGTTCAGAGTGCCGCCCTGCTCTAATGGAGGCCGGTACGTCTCCACGACAGATGGATAAACGTGTCTCGCAGGGAAAATCAATATCAGTGTTGTCGCTGATGCCTCCAGAGTGAAAGCACGTTTTTCTCTCAACGCTTCAAGAAAGAGAAGCTGCAGGTCTGACTGGCTGACTCCACCTGGAGAGGAGACGCAGCTGAAATGAGCAGGGGAAACAGAGAGTATGGGGGATGGAGGGGTGGAGCAGGGTTAGCATTAGTTTTAGCTTCAACCTGACTAGAACAGGATGTTTGGTGGAGGATGGTTTGGTATCACGGCATGGCCGTCTCTCTAGAGGAATGTGATGGGATGAAGAACCGACAGGAAGCCTCTAAGTCAGTCGGATAAGGTTTCACCCACATGGAACAGAATATCACCAAAAACATACACGTGACACATCCATAGGACCGAAAGCCAAAAAGCAGAATAATACGTCATGTCATCACATTTAAAATTTACTTTTGCCTCATAGTCTAACTCTAAACCTGGCCCCGAGTCTATCAACTAAGCCATCGGAAAAAAGAAAACACGGGTCTTTATATCAAAATAAATATAACATAACAAGCTTCAACCCGTCACATGAGTTCAGCCACACAGTGAATATTAATGCTGGTGTGAATATTTTCTTATACACTGAACATTTACGGTTAATCCCCCCCCTTTTCTCCCCAACTGTACCTGGCCAATTACCCCACTCTTCTGAGCCGTCCCGGTCGCTGCTCCAACCCCTCTGCTGATCCGGGGAGGGCTGCAGACTACCACATGCCTCCTCCCATACATGTGGAGTCACCAGCCGCTTCTTTTCACCTGACAGTGAGGAGTTTCACCGGGGGAACATAGCATGTGGGAGGATCACGCTATTTCCCCCCCCGACCGACCGACCAGAAGAGGCGCTAGTGCAGCAATCAAGACATACCCACATTCGGCCTCCCACCCACAGACATGGCCGGTGTGTCTGTAGGCAACGGAATAGACCACCACGCCACCCGGACGCCCCATGGTTAATGTAAATAAATGGTTCACTGCAGTAAACGTGATTTCAGTCAACAAGCTGAATGAACAAAAACCTGGTTGAAGCTGAGCTTTATGTATTGATGTTTTCCTATCGTCCTGTCTTCACTGGAAGAAGGTGTTGTGTCTAACCAGCAGATATGACAGAACAAGTTGGGAGAAGACCTTCACCGACACATAGTACTACATCCATAAGTCAAACCCAGGTTCTACCAGGTTTTCTGTTTGTTACTGACACAACAGCCCTGCTGACTCTCATTCATTTGGGATGGAGCTCAGACAACCCCCACCACACCACCACCTACATAGGAGACAGATTCAGGATTGTAGCTTTAAGACTTGCAACAATGTCTGTGAATGTTCTCATTCATCCAGGTCATGGTTATCCAAAGGAGTTGAATCAAGTACAACTGGACTTGGTATATATCCGTGAAGACGTTTCGCCTCTCATCCAAGAGGCTTCCTCAGTTCGTGCCTTTCTGACTAGACCAAGCTAGTCTGACTGGCTGGTGATGAGACTCAGAATTTATCCTCTTTGGAGTCGTTGTCAGAGCTATAGACGCCCATGGCTCTTTGTGTCCCGATGTTTACCAACGCCCGTCGCTAACAGAGCCATAGATATGAGTGGTTGGTAAACATCGGTACACAAAGAGCCATGGGCATCTATAGCTCTGATAACAACTTCAAGAGGATACATTCTGAGTCTCATCACCAGCCAGTCAGACTAGCTTGGTCTAGTCAGAAAGGCACGAACTGAGGAAGCCTCTTGGATGAGAGGCGAAACGTCTTCATGGATATATACCAAGTCCAGTTGCACTTGATTCAACTCCTTTGGATGACTTGCAACAATGAACAACCAGCAAAAATGATATATTACAAAAGAATATTCACCTGACTGTTACTAATCATTTGGAAGAATGTATTTTTCTTATCTTACATAATTTTGTGGCTGAGTTGAATAAAGCTGCACTATCCTAGTTTGGTAAAGTGGCTTGTTGGCAGTGAGTGGTTTGCGTCAATGTTTTCAAGATATATTACAAGGCTGGAATAAAGTCTTGACACCACAATGAATTTTTTTGTCTACCAGCAAGTGTTAACATATTCAGAACTACTGAAAGAGACATTGATTGTCCAGCCTTGGTATGAGAGCCCTTTCTGTTTGTTAACCAATAATATGGCGAGACCAGAAACATATTATGTGATATGAGAAGATAGGTGGCACTGGAACACTTGAGTCTTGAGCAGCCACAGAGGTTGTTGTATTGAATCACCAGAGTAAATCTGTTTTGTATAAACTTATTTATTCATGTAAATACATGACAGTGAATAAATCTCGTTATTTTGG
Organism: Lampris megalopsis; assembly: GCA_022114975.2. NCBI lineage: Eukaryota > Metazoa > Chordata > Actinopteri > Lampriformes > Lampridae > Lampris > Lampris megalopsis. Next base: position 568,248 of record JAJHIY020001536.1, on the reverse strand, counting down.
CATAAAGCCTTCATTTTCCTTGCAGAAGTACCACTCAGAGCCAACAAGCGCCGCAACTGTGCCAAACTAGCATAGTGTGCCTTTCATAACTAATTTTGCAATAAAACCATTCATTTGTGGTTCATACCTCAACCAAATCCTACAATATGTTGATGAGTATATGTACAGAAACATCATGGCTTTCAGTAAGCTAGTGGGCAGAATCCTCAGGGGTCAGAGGTTGAGAGGTCAGGGGGGTTGTGGGGGGATGGAAGTCGCCCAGTAATATCAGATTGTTGATAGACTTTGGGGGAGCAGCATTGGTTTTGTCAGTCTCCGTTGAACGCTCGTACACCAGGTTGTGTTTTGGCAACGGCCCTGACTTCTCCGATGTAAAGTTGTCATCTGAAGAAAAAAAAACACACATTCTCTTTTTAATGTGTGGATCGATCAGTGGAAATAAGCTTTTAATGTTAATTTACCAGGAAGCAGTTAAGGATACGAAATCAGCTTACCTCTCTGAATTGATATCTGAAAATAACCACAATCCTAAAGTTCTCTTTAGCGTAATTGATTCTGTCATTAATTGTCCCTCCACTTCTTTTGCTTAAACTGGTGTTGAGCTGTCTGAAAAATTTCTGGCTCATTTTGTAAATAAGGTGGAAAATATCAGGTCCCAAATCCAGCCTGACCCTTGCATTCTTTCCATTCCCCATGTTAATTCTCCCTTTTATACCCAGTTTCAACCCATTACAATTTCAGTTAGAGAATACAGTCTCCCATATGAACTCCTCCTCCTGCATCTCCCCCTGCATCATTCGCACTAAGCTGCTAAAGGAGGTATTTCCCACTGTTAGTGCCACTATTCTGCAAATTCTTAATAATTCTCTGGCCTTTGGTTCTTTTCCAGACAGTTTTAAGCATGCCAGTGTTCACCCAATGCTGAAGACTCCTCATTTGGATTCCCTGTCCTTAAGTAACTATAAACTAATCTCCAAATTGTCTTTTTTTTAATCTATGGTTGTGGTGAGAGTATTTTCTTCTCAACCAATATATTTTATGAATACTAGTAGTGTCTGTGAATGTTCTCATTCATCCAGGTCATGGTTATCCAAAGGAGTTGAATCAAGTGCAACTGGACTTGGTATATATCCGTGAAGACGTTTCGCCTCTCATCTTAGAGGCTTCCTCAGTTCTGCCTTTCTGACCAGATGAAGCTAGTGTGACTGGCTGGTGATGAAACTCAAATATTTATCCTCTTTGGAGTCGTTGTCAGAGCTATAGATGTCCATGGCTCTTTGTGTCCCGATGTTTACCAACGCCCGTCGCTAACAGAGCCATAGATATGAGTGGCTCTTTTGTGTACCGATGTTTGGCTGCGCCCGTCGTTATCTGAGCTATTGATATGCGTGGCTCTCCTGTGCTCCGATGTCCAGCCGTGCCCGTCGCCATCGGAGCTATTGATTTGCATTTGGTTAGCAGTGATGGTCGATGGGGGTGTTAGTTTCGACTTCATTGTTCAGTTGTCATGAGAGTCGTTGGAGCCGTTAGTGACCGGCTGTTGTTCTTGGAGGCTAGGCTTCTTGAGTCTCCTGGGTAGAGATGAAAGGACGGCATTGTAAGTGGGAGATAGGTGGTGTCGCAGACCTCCTCCTCTGTTGAGGGATGGTTTTTCCAGTTTCTCATAGATGGCTTCCTTCACCCCTCTTTCAAACCGTCTATCTTCTCTGTCCAAAATGTGTACGTTGCTGTCCTCGAAGGAGTGTGTCTTCTCCTTTAAGTGTAGATAGACTGCTGACTCTTGTCCTGAGGAGTTTGGCTTCCTGTGTTGGGCCATCCGTTTGTGTAGTGGTTGTTTGGTTTCTCCTATGTATAGGTCAGTGCAATCCTCATTGCGTTGTACAGCATACACCAGATTGCTTTTTTGGGTGTTTGGTACACGGTCTTTGGGATGAACCACTTACAATGCCGTCCTTTCATCTCTACCCAGGAGACTCAAGAAGCCTAGCCGCCAAGAACAACAGTCGGTCACTAACGGCTCCAACAACTCTCATGACCACTGAATAATGAAGTCGAAATCCAATTCAATTTTATTGTCATTAAAAACAATGTGCAGGCACATGTTAAAAATGAAATGAGGGCCGTGGCTTCACCAATCAGTGCAAGACAAACACAGCAAACACAGTATAAGATATACACACATGAAGACCAAAAGCTAAAAATAAGTTAAAAAAGAGCTGGAGTACAAAATATTTAAACGTATCAACAGACATTCAGTGGGTAGCCAGGTTCAGGTGGGCAACAGCTTGTGGAAAGAAGCTGTTTTTGAGCCTGGTAGTGCGGGCTCTGAGGCTCCTGTAGCACCTCCCAGAGCGCAGGGGGGAGAACAGTCCATGGTTGGGATCTCTGCTGATGCTCAGACCCCTTCGAAGGCAGCGTTTGTGATAAATGTGTTTTATGGCTGGGAGCTGGGTACCGGTGATATGCTGGGCCACCTTGACGATCCACTGCAGAGCTTTCTGGTCTACTGAGGTGCAGTTGCCGTACCACACTGAGATGCAGATGGTCAGGATGCTCTCTATGGTGCAGTGGTAGAAGTTGGTTAGAATTTTGGGGGGTAGACGGGCGCTCCTCAGCCTCCTCAGGAAATGTAGGCGTTGTTGGGCCTTTTTCACAAGGGCCTGGGTGTTTAATGTCCAGGAAAGGTCCTCGCTGATGTGTACTCCAAGGAATTTAAAGCTGTAAACACGCTCCACTTCCACCCCATTGATGTGTATGGGGGAGTGGCTGCAGCTTCTAGACCTCCTGAAGTCCACAATCAACTCCTTTGTCTTCTGCACATTAAGGACAAGATTGTTGGTAGTACACCATGATGTGAGGTGCTCAATCTCGTCCCTGAAGGCTGTCTCGTCATTGTTGGTGATAAGGCCAATGACTGTGGTGTCATCTGCAAACTTAACTATAACATTTGAAGGGTGAGTTGGCAGGCAGTCGTGGGTAAAGAGGGAGAAAAGGAGGGGGCTCAGAACACAGCCTTGAGGGGCACCTGTGCTGAGGGTCAGGGTGCAGGAGGTGTGGTCACCTAACCTAACAGACTGAGGTCTGTTGGTCAGGAAGTCCAGGATCCAGTTACAGAGCGGGGGTTGAGGCCAAGGGAGAGGAGTTTGGTGGTTAGTTTGGCGGGGATGATAGTGTTGAAGGCAGAGCTGTAATCTATAAACAGCATCCGGATGTATGTGTTGTTAAGTTCAAGGTGGGTCAGAGCAATGTGTAGGGCAGTGGCAATGGCATCCTCAGTAGACCTTTTGGGACGGTAGGCGAACTGATGTGGGTCGAATGTGGGGGGATAAGGTTTTGATGTGAGCCAGAACCAGTCTTTCAAAGCACTTCATGGCAATGGGGGTGAGTGCTATGGGTCAGTAGTCATTCGGACATGTGGATGTTGGTTTCTTGGAGACAGGAATGATAGAGGTGGTCTTAAAGCATGCCGGGACTTTAGATTGGGACAGTGAGAGGTTAAATGCAGGTGTGAAGACCTCAGCCAGCTGGTCGGCACATTCCCGGTAGATCCAACCCGGTATTCTGTCTGGTTCGGCAGCCTTCTGTTTGTTCACTCTGTGCAGTGATTCTCTGACCTCTGCGACTGATAGAGTGAGCACCTGGTTTTCTGGGTGGCTGGGGACTTTTGTGGCTGGGTCAGTATTGTCCTTGTCGAAGCGGGCATAGAAATGATTTAGCTTGTCTGGCAGGGAGGCATCATGAACAGCGGGACCGCGATTAGAGCTTTTGTAGTCTGTGATAGACTGAATGCCTTGCCACATTCGCCGAGGATCAGAGTTATTGTGAAAGTGGTCCTCTATTCGTAGGGAATATTTATGTTTGGCTGTTCTGATGCCCGTTTTGAGGTTTGATCTGGCTGCGCTGTAGGCCTCACAGTTACCTGACTTGAATGCTGCATCCCGGACTTTCAGCAGCTGCCGGACCTCACTGGTTATCCAGGGTTTCTGGTTTGGAAAGGTGCGGACTGATTTTTTTGTTGTGACACTCTGAGTGCAAAAGTTAATGTCGGCTAGTATGGCAGATGTCTGTTCATTAATGTCTGTATGGGAGCCATGGGTAGCTGAATGTGCAAAAATACTCCAGTCTGTGTTTTCAAAACAGTCCTGGAGTTCAGAGACTGCTTCTTCTGGCCGGACAGTGATTGTCTTTACTGCTGGCTTGATCCGTTTTATTAGGGGTTTGTAGGCTGGAACCAGGAACAGGCAGAGGTGGTCAGAATGCCCCAGATGAGGGCAGGGAGTAGCTTTGTATAAGTCCTTGATGTTTGTATAGAGATGGTCCAGGGTGTTTTGGCCGCTAGTGGGGCAGGAGACATGCTGATGGAATTTGGGCAATACAGCCCTGAGGTTAGCCTGATTAAAGTCACCCCCTATGATAAAGGCATTGTCCAGGTGTTGGGTCTGCTGTCTGCTGATGGCACATTGTGGCTGCTTAAGTGCTACCTTAGCATTAGCATGTGGGGGGGTGTATACAGCGGTGATGGTAATGGCCGTTAGCTCCCTGGGCAGGTAAAAAGGCCTGCACTGAATCATAAGCAGCTCGAGATCAGCAGAGCAATACCTTTCAACGATCTTTATATTGTTGCACCAAGAGTTATTGACATAAATACTCAAACCTCCTCCACGGATCTTGCTGGAGTCCACTGTCCTGTCGGCACGGAAGGCTGTGCGGCCCGTTAGCTCAACTGCCGAGTCAGCTATGTTGCTGTTGAGCCAAGTCTCCGTAAACATCAGCAGACAGCAGTTCTGCAGCGTTTTCTGAGAGGACAGCCTGAGTCTTATCTCCTCCATGTTGTTAGCTAACGACCGGACATTAGCCATGAAGATGTTGGGGAGGGAAACTTTGAAGGGAACGCTACTTAGCTTAGCATGTAGCCCGCCACGTTTTCCCCTCTTTTGTTTACGTTGCCGACGGGGGCAGCGTTTCCACTGCGAGACCGGTGAGCGGATAATATCGATGGGCAAATTGTTCGTGATGGTGGAGGGAAGTGAGTAATCCGTTCTGAGGTTTAAAAGTTCCTGACAGTTGCAGAAGACCTCAGGACCTACACTTGTAAGTAAACTTAAAACTAACATGTGAATAACAACGAAAACACGACACTGAACAGGGAACCACAGTAGCTGCTGCATCCAGCGCACCGCCATCTTGAAAAGGAAACTAACACCCCCAACGACTGTCGCTGCTAAACAAATGCAAATCAGTAGCTCCGATGGCGACGGGCGTTGGTAAACATTGGGACACAAAGAGCCATGGACATCAATAGCCCTGACAACGACTCCAAGAGGATAAATTCTGAGTCTCATCACCAGCCAGTCAGACTAGCTTGGTCTAGTCAGAAAGGCACGAACTGAGGAAGCCTCTTGGATGAGAGGCGAAACGTCTTCACGGATATATACCAAGTCCAGTTGCACTTGATTCAACTCCTTTGGATAATACTAGTAGTGTTTTTAACAGTTTCCAGTCTGGTTTTAGAACACATCATAGTACCAAGACAGCTTTAGTCAAGGCTACTAATGACCTACTGCTGACTGCAGACGGAGGTGACTACTCGATTTTAGTTCTTTTAGACTATGGTGTTGCCTTTGACACAGTCGATCACAGTATCCTCTTACATCGCTTGGAAACTTGGGTAGGCATCAAGGGCTCAGCTCTTAGTTTATTACATCCATACCTCTCCAACAGAACTTTTTCTGTTGTTCTGGGTAACTACTTCCTTGATGGATCAGTTGAGTTGTGGTGTCCCCCAAGGCTCAGTTCTTGGCCCCCTCCTGTTTTCGTTTTTGTAAAAAAAAAATTTTTTTCCTCCCCAATCGTCCTTGGCCGATTACCCCACTCTCCTAGCCGTCCCAGTCGCTACTCCACCCCCTTTGCCAAGCCAGGAATGGCTGCAGACTACCACATGCTTCCTCTGATACATATGGAGTCGCCAGCCACTACTTCTCACCTGACAGTGAGGAGTTTTGCCAGGGGGACGTACCGCATGGGAGGATCACGCTATTTCCCCCAGTTCCCCCTCCTCCCCGAACAGGCACCCCGAATGAGCAGAGGAGGCGCTAGTGCAGCGACCAGGACACATACCCACATCCGGCTTTCCACCCACAGACACGGTCAAATGTGTATGCAGGGACGCCCGACCAAGCAGGAGGTAATACGGGGATTTGAACCGGCAATCCCCATGTTGGAGGCAACAGAATAGACCACCACACTTCCCTGACGACCCCCCCCCCGTTTTCATATACATACTGCCTCTTGACCAGGTTATTCAAAATTATGATGTTTTACCAATTTTATGCTGACGACACTCAATTACACTCAGACACTCGGTCAATACTGTAACAAATGGGAAGATGGCGGCACAAATTCATGTTTGCAGCAGCCTCACCCAGTACTGGTGTGGGAAGATGGCTGCGCGAACTTACGTTTGCGGCAGCGTCACCCAGTACCGTCCATGCAGTCTTTGTCCATGTCTGTGTTTAAGTTTTGTCTTAGTTTGATAGCTGGGAGAGCTTGGGCTGGATCATTAGGGAAAGCTTGGTTTGCTGCGTCCTGTGGGTCCAGGGACCACGGCCCCGACCAGAGTTGTGCCCAAAGAGGTAACATCAATGGCAGTCTGACAGGACACGGAAGCGGGGCAGGCTAAGCTAACTGCTAGTCCATGCAGACTGCCAGTTCCGGTAACACTGAGGGCAGTCTGATGGCGGCCTTGCCTAGCGTTGACTGTGTTTTAGTGTCGTCGCATGGAGTGCGGGGAGGTGTGTCGAAGGTGCGTGGCTGGGAGAGCTGGCGTTAGATCAGCTGGGGTAGCCCGGTCTGCTGCGTCTGGTGTGCCTCCTCGGGCACAGCCCTGCTGGAGCTGTGCCCGAGGAGGAAACACAGAGGGCGGTCTGACAGGATGTGGAAGCGGGGCAGGCTAAGCTAACTGCTAGCCCATGCAGACCGGCAGTTCCGACAGTCATCCTGGCTGGCATTTGTTCTCTGGACAGTGGAATTTTTGACCTGTGTTGCAGGGAGTGGACTGTGTTGTTAACCGTTTGTGTGGGTGTTTTTTTCCTTTTTTGCTTTTTTCTCTCTGTTTTTGTATTTTTTTGGTGGTTGTCTTTTTTGTGAAATTTGGGATGTGTGTTTTTGTCCTTTGTGTTGCATTGCTGTGGGCTGGGAGAAATGGAATTACGTTTCTTTTGTGTACGCAAGTACATGAAAGAAATTACTATAAATTGTTCCTGATTCCTGATTATACAGGCCATTAAAACCCATAGATCCTAGCACCCTAGCAAATCTCACACCTTGCCTCTCTGGCATTAAATCCTGGGTGTCCCAAAACTTTCGTACATTTAGTGATTATTAGTCTGAGGTCATTCTATTCAGTCCCCCAAATTCCACCAACCCTTTTGATACTAACCTTGGTGGTCTGTCAGGTAGTCTTAAGCAGTCTGCTAGGAATCTTGGGGTAATATTCAATGCAAACCTCGGTTTTGATAATCAAATCAAAAATATTTTTTCTCCAGCTCAAGATAATCTCTAAAATTAGGTCATTTTTATTAATTGCTGATTTACAAAAAGTTGTACAAGCTTTTATCTATTCTCAGCTTGATTATTGCAACACACTTTACTCGGGTATCAGCAAGGGCACCCTCCACCGTCTGCAGTTAGTATAAAAGGCCACTGGTCAGCTCATTACCAGGACAAGGAGGCATGACCATATCGCTCCTGTGCTTGCCTCCCTACACTGGCTCCCTGTTATATTTCGAATTGATTTTAAAATGTTATTGTTCACTTTTAAGGCTTTAAACGGTCTTGCTCCTACATACAGCTCTGATTTATTGACCTGGTATACCCCCTCTCAACCATTAAGATGTGCAGATGGAGCCCTGTTCGTTATTCCCAGGCCTCAGTTGGTCACAAAGGGTGGTCGGGGCTTTTGCTGTTAGAGGCCCCACACTATGGACCTCTCTTCCTGTTGAACCAAGACAAACCAAGTCTCTAGCTTCTTTTACATCTCCTCTTCAAACTTTTCTCCTTGTCAAAGCTTTTGCAAATGTTTGATATTTGTTTTTTATTTATTTATACTGTTTTTTTTAAAATTCCTACTTATTTGGTCTTATTCATTTATTGTTGTTACCTCCTCGTTGCTCATCCTGTGGTCTTACTCTCATTTTGCCTTGTCTGGTTTTTCTTTTGTAAAGCACTTTGTGACATAGTTAGGAAAGGGCTGTGTAAGTAATGTTCCATCATCATCCAAACTGCTTATCCTGTTCTCAGGTTGGCAGGGATGCTGGAGCCTATCCCAGCAGTCACTGGGCGGCAGGCGGGGGGGGGAGACACCCTGGACAGGCCACCACAGGGCAAAAAATAAAATAATAAAATGAATAAAGTTATTATTATTATTATTATTATTGAGTTTCAGTAATTTCAACCACGCTTTCAAAATAAATGTATGATCCACTGTGGCAACTCCTAACGGGAGCAGTCGAAAGCAGCAGCAGCGTGGTAGTAGTTTCAAAATAAAAGCGCAGGCTTTTTTTCTATTCTGGTCCTGTTGGTACCCACATGTTAAGTTGGGGAAACACGTTTCAAAAACACCAATAAAGTGAAAAAAATACCCTGTCAAATGAGATGATTATTTGTCAGGAGCTTCCTGACATCACATGTTCCCTGCACTTGCATGTTTTTTTCTTGCAACATATTAATTTACACATTAATTTACAGATAAAAATATCTAACTTTAGTTTCTAGTACTTAGTCAGGCCGCCGTGGATCAAAAGCTGAATAACAGACTGATACAAGTCAAATGAAGATGAGCAGAGGGAGAAGTGGATTTATTGAGTCTTTATGGAGTTGTGCATGTTTGGTGTTTAACAATGGATGCTCGTCTCATTCTTAACAAGCAACCCTGCAGAGACTGAGCTGTACTTTAAGTCAGATGGTTTTTATTATTACAGTGCTGGAAGAAAGTATTTGCCCCCTTCCTGACTTCCTGATCTGAAACAATAGTGTGACAAATGCAAAATAGAGGAAATGAGGAACTACTTTGTCATGGCCCCTGAAGTGATGGTTACCTGTCTCTGGAGAACAGGATGGACAGACTGGACATCCGGACACACGAATAACCTTCCCCTCTCCTCCATCTTCCAACACCACAAAGAACTGAAGACAAGAGGATTCAGTAACATACCCATCCATTCTCTGTCTGTCACAATTCAGTTTTTGAACATCTTCTAATCTGTATGCTGTTCAAAAACCCAGATGCTGTTGTCTTGGTGACACGTCTGATGTTAGCCTGCAGCTTTAAATACGTTTTAAAACTCCTTTAGACATCTGATGTTACAAACTGAATACGTTTTGAGCTCAAACAGTGAGTTCCAGTAAAGAACGTCTTCAGACTAACAGGTTCTTTTGTAAACCAGCGCATCACTGAGGGGTTTCATCAGGGCTGAGGTACTTACAGACTGGACTCATCTGGTTGTCTGTTGGTTTTGTTAAAGCATCATTCCGGTGTTTTACAACCTGGGTCTTATTTTCATAGTTTTTTCCATCAAACATATCAGTTATGATCTCATGTCACTCACCAGCTTCATTCAGTAGATGTTGGACACCGGACCACAGCTGGACTCAACTTTACAACGGTGTCTTATGGGACAACTGACAGACATGTCTCAACAAGTCCAATTCAATGCAATCTAAACCAGGTATTTCGAAGTGGACACCAAAGTGAAAGTTATCTGAAATGTCCAGTATGATCAGTGGTGGATGACTTTCCTGATCTACTTCCTGGTTCAGCCTACAGGAAGTAGCAGCCTGTACTTACCATAGGCAGTAGTAACATCCATAAACTACCGGCCAGCACAACAGAGAAGTCATAGATGATGGACAGTCATGGACACAGTCTGACTGACACACTAGGGGGAGCTGTTGTTTAAAGGGCAAGTTTAACACGCCTGTTCAGTTGTCCCATAAGACACCGTGGTAAAGCTGATTCCAGCGGTGGTCCATGTCCAACATCTACTGAATGAAGCCGGTGAGTAACATGACATTATACCTGATACATATGTATGACCCTGTGATGGCCTGGCAGCCTGTCCAGGGTGTCTCTCCACCTGCCGCCCAATGACTGCTGGAATAGACTCCAGCATCCCCGCGACCCTGAGAGCAGGATAAGCAGTTTGGCGAAAAGATGAATAGACATATGTATGATGGAAAAAACTATGAAAATATCCCTCAGTACATCATGAAATGAACTGTATGTTGGAGACTTCGTCTTACTCGCCCTGTAATGGCCTGGCGGCCTGTCCAGGGTGTCTCCCCACCTTCCGCCCAATGACTGCTGGAACAGGCTCCAGCATCCCCGCGACCCTGAGAGCAGGATAAGCGGTTAAGATAATGGATGGATGGACTTGGTCTTACTCTTGGTGTGTTGCTGATGGTGGTCTCTGACATCTGGTCATCTGTTGTACTGGTCTCACTCATGTTGTCCACTGACGGCTGTTTCCTGAAGATTCTTCTAGTTCTGTAAAGGTAGACGATCGGAAGAAACGTCACTTGGATAATTCTCTATGACAATAAGTAAAGATTCCACCATCTACTAAATGTAATATTTTTCAGGATATATAAATTATGATTATTTCTTACTGATTTGTGTTTACATTTGAAAATACAAATTGAGTTTTCACAAATTTTAAATTCCCACAATTCACTTGTCACCAGTTAAAAAAAAACACAAAAAAAACACTTTAAGCTCCAGAAAAGAAAATGCCTAAATGACAAGTATGTGTTTTAACTGTGATGTCGACTGGAAAACGCATCCTCTCAAATGAATGACAACTGGATAAAAAGTTTGACTGTCCATTTTAAGCAATGCTGTATAGGACACACATATTACAATGTAATAACATGTATATTGCAATGTAATATACATTATAATATAGTACACGTATATTACAATGTAATAAAAATGTATATTACAATGTAATGACACATGCAACCATGTAATATCCGCGTTATTACATTGTAATGACATGAATACTTACAATGTAAAAAACGTAATATGTTATTACATTATGGTTAGCATGTATATTACAATGTAATGACATTACATGTTATTACATTGTAGTATACATGTTCTCTGACCATCAGAGAATATTTAAAAATCATAATGTAACACAATAACACAAAAAGGTAATTAATTGAAACACAACGAGCCTTTTCTCTTTCATCGAAACATTTTCTCAAACATTTATAGATTTATGACATGAAATAAGCACCACGCTGTGTGGACCAAACAACACTTTTGGTTTGTTTTATTGTGTGTATTCCCAGATGGGTGGACTTGCAAATGTGGGCACATGCGGCAATGAAATAAAGTTGTCAAAAGTTGAGCCAGTCACAGTTAATTTGGTGGACTCGTCTGTGAGAGTCAAGCTGGCTGACACCAGTCTGAGTTGTTCTAATGCGATAATCTCCATCCATCTGGTACGCCAAGTTGAATAAAAACCCACTAAGATGTAATAACTTCTGTCACCCAGTTCTCAGTCAGCTGTCCAGTCCAGCAGCAGAGGCTGAGCAGACGTGACTTATAGTCTGTGCTCAGTGTAAAGTCCCTTATGTGTTCAACGTGGCAAAATAAATCATTTTCCACGGTCTGTGGTGCCGAGCCGTTTAAGTTGACTCTTGTAATTTAACAGTGAGTGACCTTTATCTAGACGTCAAGGTCATGAGGACGAGCAGGTCCCTGGTTAACAGCACGGGACTGGTTTTACTGGGTAACTGACAGTAGAAGCCTGTATGGTTTTACTGGGAATCTGACAGTAGAAGCCTGTATGGTTTTACTGGGTAACTGACAATAGAAGCCTGTATGGTTTTACTGGGAATCTGACAGTAGAAGCCTGTATGGTTTTACTGGGAATCTGACAGTAGAAGCCTGTATGGTTTTACTGGGAATCTGACAGTAGAAGCCTGTTTTACTGGGTAACTGACAGTAGAAGCCTGTATGGTTTTACTGGGTAACTGACAGTAGAAGCCTGTATGGTTTTATGTGGCTTTACTGGGCAGCTGTCAGTTTTGAAGGGGGAGTGAAGTGACTGGATGGCAGAGCAGTAATGAACATGCAGCAGTCACCAGGGTTTTAGTGATATAAACCTTTTAAAAACACTTTCTGTCTTTCATAAGCTGAGTCCACAAGACTCCTCGTCCTCCATGTTACCATGCTGGGCACATGCTGGGCACATGCTGGACACATGTTGGGCACATGCTGGGCACATGCTGGGCACATGCTGGACACATGCTGGGCACATGCTGGGCACATGCTGGGCACATGTTGGGCACATGCTGGGCACATGCTGGACACATGCTGGGCACATGCTGGGCACATGCTGGACACACGCTGGGCACATGTTGGGCACATGCTGGACACACGCTGGGCACATGTTGGGCACATGCTGGACACACGCTGGGCACATGCTGGGCACATGCTGGACACATGTTGGGCACATGCTGGATACACGCTGGACACATGTTGGGCACATGTTGGGCACATGCTGGACACATGTTGGGCACATGCTGGGCACATGCTGGACACATGTTGGGCACATGCTGGATACACGCTGGACACATGCTGGGCACATGCTGGACACACGCTGGGCACAGTAAAGGCATCATGCTTGACTGTGTTAGAATAAGTGGCTCAGTCCTGTAAAGCTTTGATCTCTTTTGAACCAGAGCACATAAATCCAGATTTAGTGATACACTACAACGTGTGTGTGTGTGTGTGTGATGTGAGTGTGTGTCGTCTCCTGGTTCACCATCTTGCCATGGTGGAGAAGCTTGCATGTAACAATGATCCCAACAGCTATGTCGTCCGGAGCTTGGCTCCTGGTAGGGTCACCCAAGGTGGACAGGTCAAAGAGGAGGTTCCAAATGAAGTGTGATCCAACAAAGATCTCAACGGCAGAATTGGAGGACGATGTCTCCAGGTCACAATGGCAGTGAAGGCGGATGAAGGCTTCAGCAGAGGGTGGTCCCCAATCGTCTTGGTTCTCCATGCCATTGGACTCTGGCCACCCCCTGCCAAGGACCTTGTGGTGGCTGCAGGAGCATCAGCCACGCCACATAAAAAGCTGTCACACACAGGCGTCCTCCCATTATGCAGCTCCAGGATCGGCCTCTACGCCCACCTGAGGACCCAGAGGGGGGACGGTCACACTCGACCCCGAGTGACCACCGATGATGGTGTGTGTGTGTGTGTGTGTGTGTGTGTGTGTGTGCCCCAGCACTGTATTTGCATGTGTTAGCATGAAGAGAGAGGGAACGGCGGACGGTTTGTTTTCATGGTCAAACCTCCACATGTGTTCTTCTGAATTCACAGTGGAAACCAGGCCAACAAGCCCTGAAGAATGAAAGATAAAAGTCCAGACAGTCCTGCACTTGTATTCAAAAGGCAATTTGAGGCAGAGCTGCTCGGGACCATGTAGCGTTTCCACCAGGGTCATACCTCACCAGCTCCATTTTGTGCCCGAGAAATGACCTATTTCTGTGTGTAATTGCTATAGAAACGGCTAAACCAACCATGTAATTGAAAGCGTGCCACTTCCCCGGGGCCAGCGCAGTGCAGGGGCCCTGGATAAAGTAGAGGAGGGGGAGGAGGAGGAGTCGTGGACGCTTTGAGTGAAAAGACTGTGGAGGATGTGACGGCCTTGTCTTCAAGCCACCGAGACATCCCCGAAACAAATCAGATGCTTAGAAGCACATCAGGTGTAAACACGAGGGCGGTATGTATTTAGCGTAGGCCCCTTACTCCGCAGCTTACCAGCCGTGCATGCTCGCATTCGTTCCACATGCGCTCAGCTTTCCTCCTCCCCACACCTACATTACACGGATCACACCCCCCGGGTTTTGATAGACACCTCTGTGTATTTTCAGATCATTCATTGTTGGTGGGGCCTTTCCTCCGGCAGCGCTCCTCCGCCGTGCCGTCTAATGACAGATTTAACACGATGCTGGCCGCCTGACATCACAACATCCTGACAGCTCCTGAGGGTGCACACACAGCCATGCTTGCATACATCTGTATGTACGTGCAGCTTCATACCGTACACGCGAGCTCATAACACTCCTCCGGTGTCGGACGGTCGTTCAGCACACCGCGGCCTCACACAGAGGTGGTCACCGCTGATCAGCTCTTGTGGGGGTTTCTTAAAGGGCCTTTTACAACCTGGGTCTCATTTCCATAGTTTGTCCCCTCATACATATCAGGTATAATGTCATGTTACTCACCGGCCTCATTCAGTAGATGTTGGACACCGCAGCACCGCTGGACTCAGCTGTACCACGGTGTCTTATGAGACAACGGAACAGGAGTATTAAACGTGTCCTTTAAACAACAGCTCCCCCTAGTGTCTCACTCAGACTGTGTCCATGACTGTCCACCATCTACAACTTCTCTATGGTGCTGGCTGATAGTTTATGGATGTTACTACTACCTATGGTATAAGTACAGGCTGCTACTTCCTGCAGGCTGAACCAGGGAGTAGATCAGCAACGTCATCCACCATTGCTCATACTGAACGTCTCCGGTAACTTTTAACCTTCACCTTGGTGTCCACCTCCGAAGACGTGGTTTAAACATGTGCTTTAACCAACACCGGGATCGCCGGTTCAAAAAGACTCAGCATGAGCCTTACAATCAGCTTTGCCTCCCCCTTCAGGTGTTTATTAACAGGTTCAGCATGGGCGTCTGGGTAGCATAGCGGTCTATTCCGTTGCCTACCAACACGGGGATCGCCGGTTCGAATCCCCATGTTACCTCCGGCTTGGTCGGGCGTCTCTACTGACACAATTGGCCGTGTCTGCAGGTGGGAAGCCGGATGTGTGTGTCCTGGTCGCTGCACTAGCGCCTCCTCTGGTCGGTCGGGGGCACTTGTTCGACGGGGGAGGGGGAACTGGGGGGCATAGCATGATCCACCCACACACTACCTCCCCCTGGTGAAACTCCTCACTGTCAGGTGAAAAGAAGAGGCTGGTAACTCTACATGTATGGAAGGAGGCATGTGGTAGTCTGCAGCCCTCCCCGGATCAGCAGAGGGGGTGGAGCAGAGACCGGGACGGCTCGGAAGAGTGGGGTACTTAGCCAAATACAATTGGGGAGGAAAGGGGGCAAAAAAAAAGAATACGTGGTTTAGATACTACTACTCCTACTACTACTCCTACTACTAGTACTACTACTAGTACTACTACTACTACTACTTTCAGCTGCTCCCGTTAGGGGGCGCCAAAGTGGATCATCTGTTTCCATCTCTTCCTGTCCTCTGCATCTTCCTCTGTCACACCAGCCACCTGCATGTCCTCCCTCACCACATCCATAAACCTCCTCTTTGGCCTTCCTCTTCTCCTCTTCCCTGGCAGCTCCATATTCAGCATCCTTCTCCCAGTATACCCAGCATCTCTCCTCCACACATGTCCACACCATCTCAATCTTGTCTCTCTTGCTTTGTCTCCAAACCGTCCAACCTGAGCTGTCCCTCTAATGTACGTGGTTTAGATAACTGGGTTAAAGTGAACTTGTTGAAATCTGTTCAGTTGTCCCATAAGACACCGCTGTAAAGCTGAGTCCTCTGAGTAAGTGAGACATGTAAAGCTGAGTCCTCTGAGTAAGTGAGACATGTAAAGCGGAGTCCTCTGAGTAAGTGAGACATGTAAAGCGGAGTCCTCTGAGTAAGTGAGACATGTAAAGCGGAGTCCTCTGAGTAAGTGAGACATGTAAAGCTGAGTCCTCTGAGTAAGAGAGACATGTAAAGCTGAGTCCTCTGAGTAAGTGAGACATGTAAAGCTGAGTCCTCTGAGTAAGTGAGACATGTAAAGCGGAGTCCTCTGAGTAAGTGAGACATGTAAAGCGGAGTCCTCCGAGTAAGTGAGACATGTAAAGCTGAGTCCTCTGAGTAAGTGAGACATGTAAAGCTGAGTCCTCTGAGTAAGTGAGACATGTAAAGCGGAGTCCTCTGAGTAAGTGAGACATGTCAAGCGGAGTCCTCTGAGTAAGCGAGACATGTAAAGCTGAGTCCTCTGAGTAAGCGAGACATGTAAAGCGGAGTCCTCTGAGTAAGCGAGACATGTAAAGCGGAGTCCTCTGAGTAAGTGAGACATGTCAAGCGGAGTCCTCCGAGTAAGTGAGACACGTAAAGCTGAGTCCTCTGAGTAAGCGAGACATGTAAAGCGGAGTCCTCTGAGTAAGTGAGACATGTAAAGCGGAGTCCTCTGAGTAAGTGAGACATGTAAAGCTGAGTCCTCTGAGTAAGCGAGACATGTAAAGCGGAGTCCTCTGAGTAAGTGAGACATGTAAAGCGGAGTCCTCTGAGTAAGTGAGACATGTAAAGCTGAGTCCTCTGAGTAAGTGAGACATGTAAAGCTGAGTCCTCTGAGTAAGTGAGACATGTAAAGCTGAGTCCTCTGAGTAAGTGAGACATGTAAAGCTGAGTCCTCTGAGTAAGTGAGACATGTAAAGCTGAGTCCTCTGAGTAAGTGAGACATGTAAAGCTGAGTCCTCTGAGTAAGAGACATGTAAAGCTGAGTCCTCTGAGTAAGTGAGACATGTAAAGCTGAGTCCTCTGAGTAAGAGACATGTAAAGCTGAGTCCTCTGAGTAAGTGAGACATGTAAAGCTGAGTCCTCTGAGTAAGTGACACATGTAAAGCTGAGTCCTCTGAGTAAGTGAGACATGTAAAGCTGAGTCCTCTGAGTAAGAGAGACATGTAAAGCTGAGTCCTCTGAGTAAGAGAGACATGTAAAGCTGAGTCCTCTGAGTAAGTGAGACATGTAAAGCTGAGTCCTCTGAGTAAGTGAGACATGTAAAGCGGAGTCCTCTGAGTAAGTGAGACATGTAAAGCGGAGTCCTCTGAGAAAGTGAGACATGTAAAGCGGAGTCCTCTGAGAAAGTGAGACATGTAAAGAGTCAAGACTGGGTCATGTGATGAGAGCTGACAGGACGTGTGAGGGTCTCGTGGAACATGTGATGTTAAACTCATGGAGGAGCGCAGAAGGCTGACTGATGGACAGAGAAGACAGAAGATGTTACAGGAAATGGACACGGCGGTGATCAACGCTGACGACGTATTACACCAACACATCAGCACGTGAAACAAACCAACAAGAACACTATGATGAAGAAGAAATGGAAAAGAAAAAGTAAAGCCATGGTAAAAACACAGAAGACAGATATTGATCTAAATGAATTATCCGTGGTGATGATATAAAATAAATTAATTATCAGTGGTGATGATATAAAATTAATTAATTATCCGTGGTGATGATATAAAATAAATTAATTATCGCTGGTGATGATAATAAATACATTAATTATCCATGGTGATGATATAAATAAATTATCCGTGGTGATGATATAAAATTAATTAATTATCCGTGGTGATGATATAAAATAAATTAATTATCGCTGGTGATGATAATAAATACATTAATTATCCGTGGTGATGATATAAAATAAATTAATTATCCGAGGTGATGATAATAAATAAATAAATTATCCGAGGTGGTGATATAAAATAAATTAATTATCCGTGGTGATGATATAAAATAAATAAATTATCCGTGGTGATGATAATAAATTAATTATCCGTGGTGACGATATTAATTAATTATCCGTGGTGATGATATAGATTAATTATCCGTGGTGATGATATAAATTAATTATCCGTGGTGATGATATAAATTAATTATCCGTGGTGATGATATAAAATAAATAAATTATCCGTGGTGATGATAATAAATTAATTATCCGTGGTGATGACATAAATTAATTATCCGTGGTGATGATATAGATTAATTATCCGTGGTGATGATATAAATTAATTATCCGTGGTGATGATATAAATTAATTATCCGTGGTGATGATATATAAATTAATTATCCGTGGTGATGACATAAATTAATTATCCGTGGTGATGATATAAAATAAATTAATTATCCTAGGTGATGATATAAAATCATCCGACTCACAGCTGCGTCTCTCAAGGTCAGTTTTTTTTGTTCTCCCCAGTTGTATCCGGCCAATTACCCCAGTCTTCTGAGACGTCCCGGTCTCTGCTCCACCCCCTCTGCTGAGCCGGGGAGGGCTGCAGACTACCACATGCCTCCTCCCATACATGTGGAGTCACCAGCCGCCGCTTTTCACCTGACAGTGAGGAGTTTCACCAGGGGGACGTAGCGCCTGGGAGGATCACGCTATTCCCCCCAGTTCCCCCTCCCCGTCGAACAGGGTGCCTGTTCGAGGGGGAGGGGGAACTGACCAGAGGAGGCGCTAGTGCAGCAACCAGGACACATACCCACATCTGGCTTTCCACCCGCAGACACGGCCAATTGTGTCTGTAGGGACGCCTGACCAAGCCAAAGGCAACATGGGGATTTGATCCGGCGATCTCTGTGTTGGTAGGCAACAGAATGGACCCCCAGGCTACCCCGGACGCCCTCTGAAAGTCAGTTTTAATCAGGATGTCCTCATCATGGAGGACTCATGTAAACTATGTGAAGGGATCAGAGGACTCCCTGGATGTCTTCTGTAAACGCTCTGACGCCACGTTGCCTCAGCACACGGCCAGTAAGACTGGGAGCACTGGGATGCAGCCCATCACATCAGGACACTGTTGGTCTGAGTCCTACTGGCGGCCTTCAGTCACTTTCCTCCAGCTGGTCTGTGAGGATGATTTGGGCTTCACGTGTTTTGTCTCTTCTGTACTGAAGAGTGACACCGGTGGAGTTTCTCAGCATTGAGTCTTGGTGACGTGCCCTGTGATGGCCTGGCGGCCTGTCCAGGGTGTCTCCCCGCCTGCCGCCCAGTGACTGCTGGGATAGGCTCCAGCATCCCCGCCACCCTGAGAGCAGGATAAGCGGTTTGGATGGATGGATGGATGGAGTCTGTGACGTCACACAGCAAAGAAACATGGCGTCTCCTGGTGGCGTTACAATGGACATACAGAAAGACTCAACTTACTTAAACCTTTTGTGTGGACTCTCAGTATTAAAAGTTACCAACCCTGCATGCAGGCTGCTCATTTTACATTTACTCTCACTTCAAGTCTCTCTTACACTGCTCACCTGACTGCTTCTAGCATCAGTTTACCTCTTTCTCCTTCCTTCCCTTTCTTCCTTGCATTTTTCCTACATCTTCTTAACCCCCCCCCCCCCTCACCCGTAGCAGTAGGTGAGGCAGGCGGTGGCAGATAGCAGGCTGATGAGTGCCACCATGCAGGAGGCGATGGCCACATTCCTCCTCTTCTCCTGCTGGGCCCTCTGGAGCTCCCACCACTCCAGATCACTGAACTGACAGCGCTCGCCCATGTAGCCTGGAACACAGCTGAACACACGGCTCTTTTACAGTAACACACCACAGTGAAACGTCACAAACCATAAAGCTGCCATCCGTGAATTTTCTCCATTAATAAGTGGTCATGTGATCTGTTTAGAATGTGAGGAGGAGGATGATGATGATGTGGTGGTGGTGTTGTTGGACAGACAGTCAGTCTTCCAGTAGACCAGTGGTGTGATATATTGGATAGAGGAGACAGAGAGAAACAGAACTGCTGACTCTGATTTTCTAGGACTACAAACCAGGTGTAGCAGGATAAACAAGGTGCAGCAGGACTACAAACAAGGTGTAGCAGCTATTGCGGCTGGTGTGCCATCAGCTCAGCAGGAAACAGTTCACCCCCTTGTAAAAATGGATGCTGGAACCAAAGCTAACACAGTCTGATGGAGTATAAACTACGTCACACTATATGGAACACTGATATACAGTCATAGTGGTTGTCATGGACACATCAGCATCACGTCTCAGTCTTTTTTGCAACACGTGCATGTTTGCTGCTGCACCAGTGTCTGTCCTACCCAGTTAAAACACCTCAACAGCGGTATACAGCGGTGGAGAGAGTCTCCACCCATGGTGGAGATGACTGGTGGTGTTATGGAGCCTGACTCCATCATGCACATGGAGAACCTAACTGTTTATTAACGGAGAAAAACCACAGAGGTCAGCTTTAAATGTTCAGCAGAAGGAAGAGGCTGTAAAACATAACAGCAGCTCTGACGTGGTGCTGAAGGGAAAAACCCTGGTGAAGCACAACTCATTATGCACCACAGAGGAAACTGTAAAGGATTAGCAGCAACTTTCTAATCCCTGAACAAAACAGTCTGGAAATGAATGGGTTTTATTTAACGTTTTCTCTTTAAGACCATCACTAAAAAATAAAATAAAATAAAATAAATGAAAGACTTTACTTGATGAAAGCAATATGGATGAACAGACAGGCGGGGGAATTTTAGTTTGCAATTGACCCATCATTTATTTTCTGAATATTACACACTGTTCTGATTGCAAAGCATCATGTAATGTTATGGTGCATCACTTTCATCATCAGGGACAGAGAGACATCAGCCACAGACCAACACTACCATCTAGTGTCTGCATGCTGCACAGCAGTCCAGGTAAGAACACAGACGTGAATCAGTTCATCTGGACACAACGTTCACTGACAAACGTTTCATCCTCATCTGAAGTCTCCACTGACTGCAGGTACCCCACCCTCATAAACAATACACTGACTGCAGGTACCCCACCCTTATACACAATACAGTGACTGCAGGTGTCCCCACGCTTATAAACAATACACTGACTGCAGGTACCCCACCCTCATAAACAATACACTGACTGCAGGTACCCCACCCTTATACACAATACAGTGACTGCAGGTACCCCCACCCTCATAAACAATACACTGACTGCAGGTACCCCACCCTTATAAACAATACAGTGACTGCAGGTACCCCACCCTTATAAACAATACAGTGACTGTTTATAAGGGTGGGGACACCTGCAGTCACTGTATTGTTTATAAGGGTGGGGGTACCTGCAGTCAGGTGAGACTGAAGAGGTCACTTAGATCAGTGTTTCCCAACCCAGTCCTCAAGGAACCCCTATGCTGCAGATTTTCTTTGCAACCCTGAATAGGTACCTATTTGTAGTTATTCAACCAATCAGCAATGAATTATGTCAGATGTTGCACACCTTGCATAATTAAGTGCTGTGAGACGATTGGTTGAGTAAGTACAAGCAGAGCAACCTATGCAGGGTTACAATGAAAATCTGCAGGATAGGGGTTCCTTTAGGACTGGGTTGGGAAACACTGACTTAGATGATGATGAAACGTTTCTGTCAATAAACGTTGAGTCCAGATGAACTGATTCAACCTTCTGTGACTACCATGTGGTGTTGTACTGATAAGGCAGAGAACAGTGAAACATGCCGTACTCATCTGACACACTTACCAACATCCCAGTGACCGGGGTGACAGATGTAGTGATGATGGATAGTTTTGTTTTTTTTAGGATAGTAGATTACACAACTCATTGGCTGACAAAATGCCAACATGTTCACCTCTCTTTCATATATATATAAACTTAGCACAAAAAGTAAGGAAATGTGTGTTTGGTAGGTTATGTCTTTGTTGTAACAATGCTTCTTGGCAATACATCTTCTATCAGGCAGCTGATGGTCAGCACCTGGGGTACCAGAAGCTCAACACACGAGTCAACAGCAACAGCAAAATAAGCTGTTGGCATCGGCAGAGAAGATTTGGCAAATGTTTCATGGGCGCAACCCACATACTGAGCTCTGCTGCTCATCCCACAAATGCATGTTCCTTACACATGTGGCCCCATTTAAAAGGGAAATAAACAGGCTTTCCAACAGTATAAGATTTACTGCCAAGAAGCATTGTTACAGCAAAGAAATAATCTACCAAACACACATTTCCTTACTTTTTGTGCTAAGTATATGTAAATGTGTGTGTGTGTGTATGGATTTCAAGGGTCATTAAACGTTATGTGATGAAGGGTTAGATTTTTCTCTACAATCCCACAGAGGATATTCACTTCATCTCTGTGAGGGAAACTTTGTGAGACCTTTACAAAACGATAAGCTAACAGTAAACTGTCAGACTAAGGTTGTCAATCACACTAACGGGTCACAGGTAAGGGGTTATTTACTTGCAAGCATAGGAGTCTATTTCAGGGAAGTAGAAGCAAACACCCTGGTAGAGGCAGTAGGACTGGTGGGTCAGTGGACAGCTCTCCACCGTCCGGTTCATTCCAGGCTGGTTGTGGATGTCAGCAGGGCTGCTGGTGGTCGCCCATGCAGAGGTGGTCTCCAGCTCTGGGGAATCGGGTGTATTTTAACAAAGTGAGGTAACATAAGGGACATCATATCATCACCAGAGTGTACATACATGTCACAATTGTGTTTACTTACTATCGTGTAGTATGTCATTATTCATAATGGTATTCCTCCTTTAAGATGGCGGCTACAAGCCATACATAATTGGTGTGATAAGCTCATATACTCATTATGGATTGGACAAATAGGATATATGGGTCATGCAGGAAACTTCACCTTTTACACCTTTCACTTCTAGTGTTTTTGTGGTGGTGCTGCATGCTAATGTTAAAAACATTCTGACTGTCTTGATCCATGCTCAATAATTCAGGTAAGGAAATCAGAAGTTTGAACCAGTTCATGTGGACTCAACGTTTACTGACAAACGTTTCATCATCAGCCAAGAGACCTCTTCAGTCTCACCTGACTGCAGGTACCCCCACTCTTATAAACAATACAGTGGCATAACCACCCAAACCAACCACCAGTTTCATATGCAAATGTGGATGTGGGGGCAGTATTATAGGCAGAGGCATGGGGGCGCTATGGGTTCCCCAGTCTCACCTGTAGTGGACAACTTGTGTATGGAGGAAATGGAAAAGAGGCTCTGATGTCCTATCCAGGGACACCACCTAGCCATTGGTTCAGATTTGTTGACGACACCTGGGTTGAAATTAAATCTCAGGATGTAGCACATTTCACCGACCACATTAACTCTGTGGACACCACATGAAGTTCACCAGGGAGGATGTGGAACATGACAGGGTAGTCTTCTTACACTGTGACATTACAGTTGGTGATGGGGGACATTTGATTGTTGATGTTTACCATAAACCAACACATACTGATCAGTACTTAAGGTTTGACTCTCATCATCCACTGGAGCACAAACTAGGAGTCATCAGGACACTGGACCACCGAGCTGACAACATCCCCACCGACACAGCGGCTGGGGAAGGGGAGAAACCCCACATTAAACAGGTCCTGGTCAAGTGTGTTTATCATAACTGGGCGTTTGTCAAAACCAGGAAGACGCCCAAACAGTGCACCAGCCGATCGAAGAGAGAAGGAGGACAACAGCTGTTTAAGTGTAAACCAGTGGTGATTCTGTATGTGGTGGGAGTGTTGGAATAGTTGAAATGCGTATTTTCCAAACACCACGTCTCAGTTGCTTTCAAACCCCAAACCAAACTGCACCAGAAATTAGTCCACCGCAAGGATCGGTCCCCCAGCACAAACAGAGCAATATAGTGTAGCTGTTAAGTGCCAGGAGGATTGCCGTGACTTGTACATCAGGGAAACTACATAAACAGACGCTGGCCAACAGGATGACACAACACAGGAGAGCTAACACGTCAGACCAGGACTCCACAGTCTACACCATCTACAGACCAGTACTCCACAGGCTACACCATCTACAGACCAGTACTCCACAGGCTACACCATCTACACAGGCTACACCATCTACAGGCCAGTGGGGTGGGGGTACCTGCAGTCAGGTGAGACTGAGGAGGTCACTGAGATGATGATGAGACGTTTCTCAGTAAACGTTGAGTCCAGATGAACCGATTCAACCTTCTGTAACATTCTGTTGATTCTGATTTGATCTGGTCAACATGTTGAGTTGTGGAAATACACAGAAACAATGAACCATGAAGGATCTTGTCTACTGTTCACACACCTTGACAGGTGAGGCCGTTACCACGGTAACCGGCCCTGCACTTGCACAGGTATCTTCCCAATGTGTTCTGGCATTCTGCGTTTCTGTCACATTTGTGTGTCCCACTTTTACACTCATCGATATCTGCAAAAGGAGAAATGACAACTGGGCACTTTGAAATTAAGTGTGTAGTCTCCCAGCCTGCCGTTCAGTGACTGCTGGGATAGACTCCAGCATCCCAACAACCCTGACAGCAGGATAAGCAGTTAAGTTAATGGATGGATAGATGGATAAACAAATAATGTGTTCTTTTTTTTGTGGATTTTTTCTCCCCAATTGTATCCGTCCAATTAGCCCATCCTTCCGAGCCATCCCGGTCTCTGCTCCACCCCCTCTGCTGATCCAGGGAGGGCTGCAGACTACCACATGCCTCCTCCCATACATGTGGAGTCACCAGCCGCTTCTTTTCACCTGACAGTGAGGAGTTTCACTAGGGGGTCATGCTGTTCCCCTCAGTTCCCCGTCCCCCCTGAACAGGCACCCCGACCCACCAGAAGAGGCACTAGTGCAGCGACCAGGACACATACCCACATCCGGCTTCCCACCCGCAGACACGGCCAATTGTGTCTGTAGGGACGCCCGACCAAGCTGGAGGTAACACGGGGATTCGATCCAGTGATTCCTGTGTTGGTAGGCAACAGAATAGACGCCACGCCACCTGGACGCCCAGAAGTAGGTGCTTTGAGTAATTGATTGATTAGACACATCACATCACACCTCAGTGAGGCCGGGGGAAGAAACTGTCCTTGTGTCTGGTTGTTATTTCTTTGATTGCTTGGAGTTTTCTGAGAGTTTGGAATACGTTACCAAGTCTACAAAATTCTCAGGTGTACTGCAGGTAGACGGAACATTTCCTACCTGTACAGCGATGTCCTTCACCTGTGAAGCCAGGCCGACACTGACAGAGATATCCTCCCACCGTGTTCACACACTCTGAGCTCTGACCACTGCATTCAGACAAACCCAGAACACACTCCTCCACGTCTGCAAGGCCAAGAGGGAAAAATACATCTTTGCATTGACATTTCAAGCCACCTAGATGACACATTTCACCACGGCAGGGTCCAGTGTGCTGGTAGACTGGATCACGATCTGGTTCAAAGACACGTCAGCAGGACTCCTGGCTGCTGAAGG
Source organism: Lampris megalopsis (assembly GCA_022114975.2). NCBI lineage: Eukaryota > Metazoa > Chordata > Actinopteri > Lampriformes > Lampridae > Lampris > Lampris megalopsis. The sequence continues at coordinate 543,152 of JAJHIY020001536.1, read as the reverse complement.
GTAGAAACTGGCTCATCAGGGATTCAAATCTGAGCTCAAGTATTTAGGAAACCATGATTTTCCTTGCAGAATGATTTGTCAGTATTATATGTACACAGTTCAACTGATCTTCCCAGACCAGCAGTAGTACATCAAACTGGCCACAAATCAATGATACTACAGTACATGCCTGTTCATATGTGCTGTTGTGTAGCTCTACAGGATGTCCATCCATCCATCCATCCATTATCCAAGCCGCTTATCCCAATCGGGGTCACGGGGATGCTGGAGCCTATCCCAGCAGCCATTGGGCAGCAGGCGGGCAGACAACCTGGACAGGCTGCCAGGCCATCACAGGGCCCCCCCACCCCCACACACACACACATTCACACCTACCGACAATTTAGTACGGTGAGTCACCTGACCTACATGTCTTTGGACTGTGGGAGGAAACTGGAGCCCCTGGGGGAAACCCACGCAGACACGGGGAGAACATGCAAACTCCACACAGAGGACGACCCGGGATGACCCACCAAGGTTGGTCTACCTCAGGGCTTGAACCAAGGACCTCCTTTGTCATCACTTATATCACTTTTAAATTCCCACCATTAATGCCTTTACTTCCTTAACATCCATCCATCCATTATCCAAACCGCTTATCCTGCTCTCAGGGTCACGAGGATGCTGGAGCCTATCCCAGCAATCATTGGGTGGCAGGCGGAGAGACACCCTGGACAGGCTGCCAGGCCATCACAGGGCCCACACACACACACACACAAACATTCACACCTAGGGACAATTTAGTACGGCCGATTCACCTGACCTACATGTGTTTGGACTGTGGGAGGAAACCGGAGCCCCCAGAGGAAACCCACATAGACACGAAGAGAACATGCAAACTCCACACAGAGGACAACCTGGGACGACCCCCAATGTTGGACTACCCTTAGGCTCGAACTCAGGACCTTCTTGCTGTGAAGCGACCACGCTAACCACTGCGCCACCATGCCCCCCCTTCCTTATCATATTCTTCTAAATTTAACAGATCAGCATTGAACTTCCAATAATTTTTTCCGCATTTATAATTACTATCTGGTTTCAGTGCAACTTTCTACAGTTCACTTCAGTTTCTACAGGATGTGCGCCCTGTTAAAACCGTCAGGGTTGGAGTTTCTATTCCTACAAAGCCTTCCCAAACTTACTCGTCTATCAGGCCTCGCTGCACGTGGACAGTAAGATGTGCACTGAAATACCCACCCACACACAGCTGGCCGTCTCCCGTGAAGCCCTCCAGACACCGACAGGCGGGGCCGCCAGCGCCCAGGAGACACTGCGCGTTCACATCGCACCTCAGTGAGTAACACTCATCTTGGTCTGACAGGAAAATAACAGCAAAGAAATATAATATTACAGAAAAGAGCATCTTAACAGTTTAGACAGTTTCATGTTATGCTGCTTTCACTGAGAGCTGGGAGGGAGAGAGACGGACCTGAGAGCTGGGAGGGAGAGAGACGGACCTGAGAGCTGGGAGGCAGAGAGACCTGAGAGCTGGGAGGGAGAGAGACGGACCTGAGAGCTGGGAGGGAAAGAGACCTGAGAGCTGGGAGGGAAAGAGACCTGAGAGCTGGGAGGGAGAGAGACGGACCTGAGAGCTGGGAGGGAGAGAGACGGACCTGAGAGCTGGGAGGGAAAGAGACCTGAGAGCTGGGAGGGAGAGAGACGGACCTGAGAGCTGGGAGGGAGAGAGACGGACCTGAGAGCTGGGAGGGAGAGAGACGGACCTGAGAGCTGGGAGGGAAAGAGACCTGAGAGCTGGGAGGGAGAGAGACGGACCTGAGAGCTGGGAGGGAGAGAGACTGACCTGAGAGCTGGGAGGGAGAGAGACGGACCTGAGAGCTGGGAGGGAGAGAGACGGACCTGAGAGCTGGGAGGGAGAGAGACGGACCTGAGAGCTGGGAGGGAAAGAGACCTGAGAGCTGGGAGGGAAAGAGACGGACCTGAGAGCTGGGAGGGAAAGAGACTGACCTGAGAGCTGGGAGGGAGAGAGACGGACCTGAGAGCTGGGAGGGAGAGAGACGGACCTGAGAGCTAAGGGGGAAAGAGACGGACCTGAGAGCTGGGAGGGAGAGAGACAGACCTGAGAGCTGGGAGGGAGAGAGACAGACCTGAGAGCTGGGAGGGAGAGAGACAGACTTGAGAGCTGGGAGGGAGAGAGACGGACCTGAGAGGGTCATTCTAGCTGACAACTAACTAATTCCTAGGACATTGAGTCAGTTCATCTGGACAAAACTGTTATTGACAGATACTTTTCATCATCATCTACGTGACCTCTCCAGTCTCACCTGACTGCAGGTGTCCCACCCTTATAAACAATACAGTGACTGCAGGTGTCCCCACCCTTATAAACAATACAGTGACTGCAGGTGTCCCCACCCTTATAAACAATACAGTGACTGCAGGTGTCCCCACCCTTATAAACAATACAGTGACTGCAGGTGTCCCCACCCTTATAAACAATACCGTGACTGCAGGTGTCCCCACCCTTATAAACAATACAGTGACTGCAGGTGTCCCCACCCTTATAAACAATACAGTGACTGCAGGTGTCTCCACCCTTATAAACAATACAGTGACTGCAGGTGTCCCCACCCTTATAAACAATACAGTGACTGCAGGTGTCCCACCCTTATAAACAATACAGTGACTGCAGGTGTCCCACCCTTATAAACAATACAGTGACTGCAGGTGCCCCCACCCTTATAAACAATACAGTGACTGCAGGTGTCCCACCCTTATAAACAATACAGTGACTGCAGGTGTCCCCACACTTATAAACAATACAATGACTGCAGGTGTCCCACCCTTATAAACAATACAGTGACTGCAGGTGTCCCCACACTTATAAACAATACAGTGACTGCAGGTGTCCCACCCTTATAAACAATACAGTGACTGCAGGTGTCCCACCCTTATAAACAATACAGTGACTGCAGGTGTCCCACCCTTATAAACAATACAGTGACTGCAGGTGTCCCACCCTTATAAACAATACAGTGACTGCAGGTGTCCCCACCCTTATAAACAATACAGTGACTGCAGGTGTCCCCACCCTTATAAACAATACAGTGACTGCAGGTGTCCCCCCCTTATAAACAATACAGTACTGTGTACGTTGCAGTCCAACAGTTTTCTGGCAAGACCTGAAAGAATCTCTGTAATAACTAACCTACAGTGCTGTCTCCAAACCATATAACATACACTACCATCTTGTAAACCTTCCCTTTAACTCTTGCTGGTACCCTTCTGTCACAAATCACTCCTGACACTCTTCTCCACCCACACCACCCTGCATGCACTCTCTTCTTCACCTCTCTACTGCACTCCCCGTTACTTTGGACAGTTGACCCCAAGTATTTTAACTCATCCACCTTCATCACCTCTACTCCTTGCATCCTGACCATTCCACTGTCCTCTCTCATTCATGCATAGGTATTCCATCTCGCTCCTACTGACTTTCACTCCTCTTCTCTCCAGTGCATACCTCCACCTCTCCAGGCTCTCCTCAACCTGCACCCTACTCTCCCTACAGATCACAATGTCATCCGCAAACATCATCGTCCATGGAGACTCCTGCCTGATCTCGTCCGTCAACCTGTCCATCACCACTGCAAACAAGAAAGGGTTCAGAGCCGATCCTTGATGTAATCCCACCTCCACCTTGAACCCATCTGTCATTCCAACCACACACATCTCACCACTGTCACACTGCCCTCCTACATATCCTGCACCACTGCTACATACTTCTCTGCAACTCCCGACTTCCTCATACAATATTGCAGAAATGGACAGCGGTATGTTTATTATAGTGAGACAAATGTTTCTTTCTGCAGAAACGTAATATGCCAACATGTGACTCTGGTGACTGGGTTGTCACGCATAAGGTGAACTGGGCAAACTGAGCCTCACTGGGGATGTCATGACCGTTCAAGGTGATGTGTGCTATTTGGATGCATCTGCTCTCCACATTAGTTAATGGGAAGGATTGGCATATCACCTGCACGCAAAATTGGACATTGGAACATGTACCGCACGCAGTTTGAAAATGTAAAGTTGTGTTTTTTGTAGGCAGACTGAAGAGACCGGGCTGGACAAACGGTCAACTGTTACCTGCCACCATCTTCTCTGAGAGGACTGTTGGCTCTCTGCCTTCCTCCGAGTCCTCCACTTCATCACTTGAGAGCCGGAGTGTAGCCGGAGAAACACCGTCACTGCTGAGGGTTTTGTTTTTGACCGATACTTTGTCCCCGGACTCTAAATAATGAATACAGTTAAGACAGAATACGTTACAATCTCCTGATTCTTTATCTTTTTATATCAACTATTGTTCCATGATATGAAGTGTGTAGAGTCCCATCCTCTAAATAATGTTATATCCATTCCCTACTTACACACTTATTCTTAAACATCATGTTGCTAGGACTTTTGTTTCAAATGAGAAACCGCTTGAGGTAATTTGCTTGGATGTGTAAACTTATTGGGCATATAATAACGTGATCCAGTTCTGATGACCCCTCAACCTAACTCCAGTCAGTCTCACTAAACTTACTGGGCATATAATAACATGATCCAGTTCTGATGACCCCTCAACCTAACTCCAGTCAGTCTCACTAAACTTACTGGGCATATAATAACGTGATCCAGTTCTGATGACCCCTCAACCTAACTCCAGTCAGTCTCACTAAACTTACTGGGCATATAATAACGTGATCCAGTTCTGATGACCCCTCAACCTAACTCCAGTCAGTCTCACTAAACTTACTGGGCATATAATAACGTGATCCAGTTCTGATGACCCCTCAACCTAACTCCAGTCAGTCTCGCTTCATAGTTCATACAGACTTGTCCAGACAGTGAGTAGGATGGCCTTCAGTCACCTGACATCCTACTGGACAACTCAGCTGGCAGGCAACTTTTCCCATCCGCTGACTGGATGTAGGATGACAGACAGGAGCAGTGGGCAAATCCTAGTCTGCTTTCACACACCTGGGAACAGCCTCCATTTTCATGTAGGCAAACATCTGCCCCTGAAGAAAGGGAAGCGGAGTGACAACAAAGAGCTCAGTGAAAGGTGGATTCTCTCATTAGTCTTCATAACAGGGGTCTCAAACTCACATTACCTGGGGGCCACTTGACAGGTGGCGTAGAGGCGAAGCCGAGGCTTTAAGCCACTGAGGTGTTGCACCACAGATAGCGTAACTGACACACTTATTACCGTGTCTGATGAATCCAAGCCCGAGACTACCCTGCCAGTTGAACACGCCGTCCATTTACTGTTAGTGTCCATTAAAGACGAACATATTTCCAGAGACAAACCAACAGTAACGCCCACAACACAGTAACGACTGCAGCAGCAAGCTGCCTCAGCATCTGTCTCTGGCTGTGTGGTCAAAACCTGTTAAGCTCCCGGGAAGAACACCTGACCACACAAAGACTGGTTTCTATTTACACAATCGAGCGCTAATTTATGACAGAGAGAGACAGAGAGAGATAATCATTGTTATTATAATCATTGTTGTATTGTGTTGTTTTACATGCTTTGGCAATATGTACACAAACCAGGGATGTGCGGTCAGGGGAGGCAGGTGAGGCAGAGCCTCACCTTTCATCATGAAAAAAAAAACAAATGATGATAAAATAAAATAAATATTAATATTTGTCTGCTGATCTGTGCTATAAATGTAATTTATGTACAATTCCAATAATTTAAACCATTTTTATTATCAAAATCGCTGAATTTGCATAGTTCCTGTTCAAGTAGAGGGGAGATACGCGAGTTGAGGCAGCGAGGAGTGGAGCCTCACCTCGGATTGTGCAATCCCTCACAAACTGGGTTGAGCGCGTGCCTTTTGCTTTCTCACGGTTTGTCACCAATATAATGTTTGTAGACACGTTTATTATATGTCCTCACTTTCCTTAAAATAGTTAATGTATTTCATGTATGTGTATAACATATTTAGTCTTGCTGATCTTACAGAAAACCGCACTGAAAATGAGATGAGGCAGCCAGTACCTCTGCCTCACTGAAGGGGGCGTATGCGTGAGCCCACGGGTTTACAGGATGCTTTCTTCTTCTGCTGTTGCTCTTCTTTAACGCAGAGTCAAGTTCACTACAGCAGTTCGTTTATTTTGAAAAACAATTCTGACTGCAAAAATGGTAGATTCTCTATCTAAGCTCAAAAGTTTCTCAAAACTGGACTTTCAATCAAAAAGCAAAGTGATAGATGATGGAAGACCCATGCCGCCGTCGGCGCTAAACGGTTTGCTTCAAACAACGGGACAGAAGATAACTCGCTCTTTTCAAACGGAGCGGTGGTGCACCCGAAAAGACTGGCTGTGTGGCTGTGCTACAAGAAACCGCCTTTTCTGCTTTCCCTGTCTTCTGTCCTCAACATGCGATAATGTCTGGACTAACTAACACAGGGCTTTGTGACTTGAAAAATCTACCAAGAAGCCTCAGCAAACATGAAAGATCCACTACTCATATTCAAAGCCAAATTGCTTTGAAAACTTTTGGATCTCCAAGAATAGATCTGGCTTTGGATGAGCAACGGAGACTAAACATTTCCGTCCACAATGCTAAGGTAAAGGAAACCCGGGAGGTTTTAAAAGACCTCATTAATGCAACAACCTGCTTCCTAGCCAAACAGGAACTGGCATTTCATGGTAACGGTGAGAGTACAAGCTCTTCTAATCGTGGCAACTATGTAGAACTATTACATGCTTTTGCTGAGAAAGATGAAAGGTTAGCTAGACATTTGGAGACATCCACTGTGTTTTCTGGCTTGTCAAACAGAATTCAGAACGATTTAATTGAAACAATCGGTGATGTGATAAGAAATGATATCAAAAAGGAGATTAATGCAGCCCATTTGTTGCTGTAGAAGTAGACGAGACAACAGATGTCACAAACAAAGCCAAATGAATGGTGAATTGAAGCTACTATATAGGGTTCATATATTTGTAAATCTGACTGAAAAAGTCAGTGCCTCACCAGCCACGAACCTCACCGCACGTCACTGACACAAACGTATGTCATGCCAATAAAGCACATATTGAATTGAATTGAATTGAGAGAGAGAGAGAAAAAGGGAGAGACAGACAGACAGAGAGAGAGCGAGAGAGAGACAGAGAGAGAAAGACAGGCAGAGAGACAGAGAGACAGATAGAGAAAGAGAGCTGACATTAGGTTATGTCATCTGCAACTGGCTTCATAACGAATCTTAACTGAGAACTAGAAATAAAGAAACGTTTAACAAAACGGAAAAAAAAACAACACAACAGCATTATGCACAATGAATACGTGGTTTGGATCTCTTAATAAATGTAATAGTGCAGAACAGACAACCCTACCTCACACAACCCTGCCTCACGGGCCAGTAGTTTGAGACCCCTGCTGTGTGACATTTATGACATTATATGGAACATCAGACAACCAGAGAGCAAAACATTAAATCAAACATACACACACACAGTCATGTTTCACTATCCTTGTGCGGACCCCTCATTGACTACATTCATTTCGTAGCCCTTAACCCTAACGTTACCCACGCAAAGTACATGCCTAACCCTAACCCTAACCTAACCCTAATTCTAACCGTAACCCTAAAAACAACTCCTAACCCTAAAATAGACCCTTTTCCTTGTGCGGACAAACATGTACACACACACACACACACACACACATACATACACACACATATACACACATACACATACATTACAGTCATTTAGCCGACGCTTTTATCCAAATCAACTTACAATAAGAGCATCATTTAACGTAGGAGATCAGGAGAACTACTAGTCATCAGAGGTCATAAGTGCATCTAAACAAGCATCTAAGAGCAAAACCAGTGCTAAAGTAAAAGCGCAAGAAAGAGTTTTTTTTTTAATGAGTGAATACAATAAGTGCTAAGAACAAGTAACAGGGTAGTAGTTCTTGAAGAGGTGAGTTTTCAACCTGCGGTGAAAGATGGGTAGCGACTCCGCTGTCCTGACATCAGTGGGGAGTTCAGTCCACCACTGTGGGGCCAGGACAGAAAAGAGCTGTGACCGGGTCGATCGGCAGCAGGGGCCTCTGAGCGATGGGGCAACCAGGCGTCCCGAGGCAGCAGAACGAAGTAGTCGGATGGGGTGTAGGGCTTGACCATGGCCTGGAGATAGGAAGGAGCTGTTCCCTTCACTGCCCTGTTGGCTAGCACCAGAGTCTTTAACTGGATGCGAGCAGCTACTGGGAGCCAGTGTAGGGACATGAGAAGGGGAGTTGTGTGGGAGAACTTAGGGCGGTTGAACACCAGACGAGCTGCAGCTTTCTGAACAAGATCCAGAGGTCTCATGGCCGACGCCGAGGTGCTAGCAAGGTGGGAGATGCCGTAGTCCAGCTGGGAGATGACCAGAGCCTGGATGAGCACCTGTGCTGTCTCGTCAGTTAGGAATGGGCGAATCCTCCTGATATTATAGAGGAGAAATCTGCAGGAGTGAGCAACCGATGCAATGTTTGCAGCAAACGACAGTTGGTCATCCAGGATCACACCCAGATTCCTCACAGTCCGAGTTGGTGTCACCATGGTGTTGTCATGGTGATGGCCAGGTCTCGGTGTGGGCAACCTTTCTCCGGGAGGAACATCAGCTCTGTCTTGTCCAGGTTGAGCTTCAGGTGGTGTGTCGCCATTCACTCCGAGATGTCGGTCAAGCACGCAGCAATGCGTGTCTCTACTTGTGTGTCAGAGGGAGGAAAGGACAAGATCAGCTGGGTGTCATCAGCATAACAATGGTAAGAGAAGTCATGCGAGCGAATAACAGAACCCAGGGATGTCGTGGACAGAGAGAAAAGGAGAGGACCCAGAACCAAACCCTGTGGAACGCCTGTAGTCAGTCTGTGAGGCTCCGACACAAATCCCCTCCATGTCACCTGGTAGGAGCGACCCGTCAGGTAGGTTGCTAACATTGAGAGTGCAGAGCCTGTGACACCCAGCCACACCCAGCCCCTTGAGGGTAGAGAGGAGGATCTGGTGGGTCACTGTGTCGAACACAGCTGACAGGTCCAGGAGTATCACGACAGAGGAGAGAGAGTTTGCCCTCGCAGAGTGCAGCGATTCTGTCACTGCAAGGAGGGCCGTCTCTGTCGAGTGACCCACCTTGAACCCAGACTGGTTGGGGTCCAGGAGGTTGTTCTGGTGGAGGTACAAAGAAAGTTGGTTAAAGACAGCACGTTCGAAAGTTTTGGATAGAAAGGGTAGAAGGGAAACTCGTTTGTAGTTTTTGACGTCAGAGGGGTTAAGTGATGGTTCCTTGAAAAGGGGGGTGACTCTAGCAGTCTTGAAGGCAGATGGAAAGCATCCTGCCTGGAGGGAGGTGTTGATGAGGTGGGTTAGAAAGGGAAGGAGTTCCGGTGCTATAGACTGAAGAAGAGGGGAGGGGACCGGGTCAAGGGAGCATGTGATGGGGCGACTGGATGTAATGAGGTTGAGGACCTCGTCGGGGGAGAGGGGAGCGAGGTGGGATAGGGTGGGACGTGGAGAGGTGAGGGACGGTGTAGAGGGTGGGATAGTGCAAGCAGCACTAACTGGGTGATGAGAAAAGGAGGATCTGATGTCATTTATCTTCTTGTCAAAGAAGTTAGCGAAGTCATCAGGGAGAAGGGAGGAAGTAGGAGGACAAGGTGGGGGTTGAAGAAGTGTAGAGAAGGTTTCAAAGAGTTTGTTAGAATTAGAGGCAGAGGATAGGATTTTAGAGCGATAGAAGGCAGCCTTAGCAGCAGAAAGGGAGGAGGAGAAAGTGGAAAGAAGAGATTGGGAGTTGAGACGGTCCTCTGGGAGTTTGCCTTTTCTCCATTTGTGCTCTGCCACTCTTAGGCTCCGTCTGTCAGTACGTACTGAGTCGGTCAGCCAAGGGGCAGGTGGAGTTGGGCATGCAGGCCTGGAAGTGAGGGGACAGAGATTGTCCAGAGAAGAGGAGAGGGCAGAGAGAAGAGGATCAGTAGCAGTGTCAGGGTGTAGGAGAGAGAAAGATTCAGGTGTAGTGAGGATAGAGGTAACAGAGGAAGAAAGATCAGTGGCGGAGAGAGAGGGGAGGTGTCTACGGGTGGAAACCATGTGGGTAGGGGGAGGGGCTGAGGGGGGAGAAGAGAGGGAGAGAGAGAGTAGGATATAAAATAGTGGTCAGAGAGCTTGAGGGGAGTAACAGAGAGATTGGAAATAGGACAGTGTCTAGTAAAGTTAGGTCCAGCTGGTTGCTGGCCTTGTGGGTAGGAGGAGAGGGTGAGAGTTGAAGGTCAAAGGAGGAGAGGAAAGAGAGAAGAGGATCTAGCTTGTTAGTGTGGATGTTGAAGTCAACGAGAAGGATACGTGCAGAGTCATCAACAGGGAAGTGCGAGACAAGTGTGTTAAGCTCCTCCAGAAACTCACCAAGGAGGCCTGGTGGGTGGTACACAATCACAATGGTGAGTTTGACTGGATAAGAGACAGTAACAGCATGAAATTCAAAAGAGGGCGGAGAAAATTGTGGAATGGAAACAAGAGAGTATTTCTATTTCAGGGAGATTAGCAGGCCGGTACCATCACCTCGCCTCCCAGCTCTGGGAGTGTGAGAAAAAGAGTACACATCTGACAGAGTTGCGGGTGTGGTAGTGTTTTCTGGCGTTATTCAGGTCTCAGTTAGAGCAAGAAAGTTGAGGGAGAGCAAGGATGCGTGGGATAAACTCAGCTTTCGGCACCGCAGACTGGCAATTCCAGAGCCCTCCCATCACCACTTGCTCATCATGAGTGGAGAGAGTGGGATAGATGAGATTGGTAGGGTCACAGCCCCTAGGAGTGACCCAACATCTATGCCAGCCCCAGGAAGAGGAAAGGACAGGAATGTGAAGGAAACACAGTCTATACTAGGTACACAAAATACAGATGACTGACCGGATCTAAAAAGAGCAGTCCTTGCTTGACGAAGTCTTGGCTTGAAAAAGTCACACTTGCCTTTGTTCACTCTAGCCTTCCTTCAACCTAGACCTGTTTGCTCTCGGCTTGTTTGCCTGATGCCAGGTAGCAGCAGTGATTTAAAGAACACCGATTTCTAATTGTCTGCCACGAGTGCAGGCCACACCCTGGCCACTTAACCAAAGAGGTACACTGAAAATAGGCCTTTTGCCCAGAAACTGGTCACTTATGTAAAACTCTATCAAACCTCACACAATAGTATTAAAACTGCAAACAGCAAGTTACCAAGGAATATATTTATAAGCTAAAAGGATAACTAAGTCAAAGCAGCTAGGCAGCAAGAAATATTTAAGGACACACTAGGTGAAAAACAGCTACAGCTAGAATAAGTAAATAAGACAAGTAAGTAAATAGAATAAGACAGCTATAGCTAGAATAAGATCCCACTACGAACCAGCAGCAGATGTATAGAGAAAAGGACTAACACTCAAGCAGCTGGAATAAGACTAGTAGCAACCTGTTGAGCAAGAAAGATGATACTTACTCTATTCTAGATGGATCAGCAATTCAGAATCACTCCAGAAGTTAAAATGCACACTGCATACGCACACTTTCTCTCACACACACACACACACACACACACACACACACAGTCCTGTTTCACTATCCTTGTGTGGACCCCTCATTGACTACATTCATTTCGTAGCCCTCAACCCTAACGCGACCCACACAAACTACATGCCTAACCCTAACCCTTACCTTACCCTAATTCTAACCGTAACCCTAAAACCAACCCCTAACCCTAAAATAGACCCTCGTGTTGGTTTCACAGCTTATATAATGATATATTTATATAATATTTATGATACTGGTACAGACTTCGTGTTGGTTTCACAGCTTATACTATAATGATATATTTATATAATATTTATGATACTGCTACAGACTTCCACATCCAGCTTCCCACCCACAGACACGGCCAATTGTGTCTGTAGGGACACCTGAACAAGCCGGAGGTAACACGGGGATTCGAACCGCCGATCCCTGTCTGTGTTGGTAGGCAACAGAATAGACCGCTACGCTATCTGGACGCCCCTTTTTATGTTTTGTGGATATTAATACATCACCATGTTGTACATATTGGACGTGATGTCTGTACCTGGTTTAGCAAGGGGGTGGACGATCACAACAGACGCTGGGTGGACCAGACTGCTGTGAATACGTTCAAGCTTTTTCCCTGTTCGCTTGTGCACACTCTTCAGATGCTGGTGCTCCCAGTCAGAGATCCACAGCCGGTCCTCAAACACGGCAAGGTCAAAAGGTCGACCTGGACCATGAGAAGAGAGGAGGAGTTAGATGTGGAGAAAGACGCTGGAGGTAAAAAGCCTCAGGACCAGCTGATGTACTGACGAGGTACACAACCACAACTGACCAGATAGGTCCAGGTCAGACGAAAACCCGTTTCCCTTCCCAAACAAGTAGGCTCAACTATTTTACAAATCCATGTGTCTCCATGGTCACCACCTGGACACCGCTTGGCATCCCCCTCATCATATTTTATTTTTATATCTCTTATAAATCCTTCTAATTTTGTTATCCTGTTTCAATGTTTTATCTTTCTCTCACTCAGATGTGTGACTAATATGTTTTTTTTAACATTTCAATTCCATCCATCCATTATCCCAACTGGTTATCCTGCTCTCAGGGTCGTGGGGATGCTGGAGCCTGTCCCAGCAGTCATTGGGCGGCAGGCGGGGAGACACCCTGGACAGGCCGCCAGGCCATCACACACACACACACCTAGGGACAATTTAGTACGCCCAAGTCACCTGACCTACATGTCTTTGGACTGTGGGAGGAAACTGGAGCCCCCGGAGAAAACCCACGCAGACATGGGGAGAACATGCAAACTCCACAAAGAGGACGACCCGGGACGACACCCAAGGTTGGACAACCCCGGGGCTTGAACCCAGGACCTTCTTGCTGTGGGGCCACCGTGCTAACCACTGCACCACCGTGCTGCAGTGCTTGATTTCATTTCATTTTAACTTTTTTTTTTTTTTAACAGGTTAACAAAAGGCCCACCAATGGTGGTTGTTGTTAACCCGGGCCTCAACTGATCCGGTGTCGTCTTGTCAGCCCACATACTGATTTGGCAAAATTTTTACATCGGACGCCCTTCCTGACACAACCACTAATTCTATAGATGGGGCCCAGGTAAAGTGCTGGATGCCATCCCAGTATTCATGGACTTGCGCCCATGCCTGTCGCCAGCCATCATATTCTTATATTTTATAATTCCATTATAATTGTGTTATCCTCTTTCAGTGTTGTATTGTGTAAATTGTGTAAACACAACATCATGTCACGTTGTGCATCTTGGGAGAGAGAGCCTCCCCTGTTGCTCTCCCGGAGCTTTCTTCCTACTTTTTCTCCCCGTTTAAGGTTTTTTAGGGAGTTGTTCCTTATCCGATGCGAGGGGCTCAGGACAGGATGTTGTGTTGCTGTAAAGCCCCTTGAGGCACATGTGTAATTTGTGATGTTGGGCAATACAAATAACACTGACATGACCAGTACTGTGCGGCCTCTGCTTGTTCACCCCACACCAGCCTCACCTACTTGATTCTCTATCAGGACACGTCTGCCGGAGCCGTCCAGGGCCGCCGTCTCCACTGTCCTGCGGCTCCTGTCGCACCAGAACAGACGGTCCTCCGTCAAGTCGATGGTCAGGCCAGTGGGCGACATCAGCCTGGAATCAGCAATGACCGCTCGCTCCTCCCCTTCCAAAGACGCACTCTCCACCGCGGGCTTCGGACCCATGTTGGTCCAAAACAACTTTCTTTAAAAGTGACAAAAATGCTCAGTTGTAATGTGGGAAACTCAAAGCTGTTGTTGTGCTGTGTAAAACGTAAAAGTTGTTGTGGTGCTGTGTAAAACGTGGAACTCTGAATAATGTAAGTGTACAGCGCAGTAAAGGTGTTCACATGGCGCTCTCGTTTCTCTCTCAGTAATATCGCCACTAAAACAGGCGTGCGGCCATATCGTAGCTCACTTCTTCAGAGGATGAACTGCGATGCCCCTGGGTTTCTGCAGCTCAGTTCTGACAACCGTTTCTCTGTTCAGCCCGTCTAAGGTGCTGCAGTCGACAGTGGACCGGCTGGAGGAAAAAATACAGACAGAAATAAAAATCTATTAATGCTCCGTCCTTAAATCTAATTCTAAATTCTACAATTAAACTCTCTTGCCCAAAACGATCTTTGAAACCCTAAGTTCATAAAGCTCTTCAGGTTCCTTTTTTTTTTTTTTTTGGAGGGGTGATTTTTTTCTCCCCAATTGTACTTGGCCAATCACCCCACTCTTCCGAGCCGTCCCGGTCTCTGCTCCACCCCCTCTGATCCGGGGAGGGCTGCAGACTACCACATGTCTCCCCCCATACATGTGGAGTCACCAGCCGCTTCTTTTCACCTGACAGTGAGGAGTTTCACCAGGGGGACGTAGCACATGGGAGGATCACGCTATTTCCCCCAGTCCCCCCCCCGCCCTAACAGGCGCCCCGACCGACCAGAGGAGGCGCTGGTGCAGCGACCAGGACACATACCCACATCCAGCTTCACCCACAGACACGGCCAATTGTGTCTGTAGGGACGCCCGACCAAGCCGGAGGTAACGCGGGGATTCGAACCGCCGATCCCCGTCTTGGTGGACAACGGATTAGACTGTCACACTACCCCCATTTAGCTTCCTGCAACTCGTTTTCATTTCTGCTGAGGGCAGTTTGGCCTTGCTTTTCTGTGACATCACTACCTCTTCTCAAGCCTCAAACAGCTGTCAATCACGGTGGAAAGACATTCCCGTTAGAAAAGCATCACGTCAACACAAAGCTATATGTCTGACAGAGAGGCAAAAAAGAAGAACCACAAACAAATGAAATGAAACGTAAGAGTTGAGCTTATTTTGTGTAACAAAAATCATGTTTTTTAATAATTTATTTAATGACTATTTCAGTAACAAAGCATCCCGTGTTGGGGCGTCCGGGTAGCATAGCGGTCTATTTTATTGCCTACCAACACGGGATTGCCGGGTCGAATCCCCGTGTTACCTCCGGCTTGGTCGGGCGCCCCTACAGACACAATTGGCCGTGTCTGCGGGTGGGAAGTCGGATGTGGGTATTTGTCCTGGTTGCTGCACTAGCGCCTCCTCTAGTCGGTCGGGGTGCTCCCTGGATCGGCAGAGGGGATGGAGCAGCGACCGGGACGGCTCGGGGTAATTGGCCAGATACAATTGAGGAGAAAAAAGGGGAAAATTGGAGGGAAAAAAAAAGCATCCCGTGTTGTTGGTACAGTGCAAGCCAAAGCCAAGTGAACATTATCCAGGTAGCTCCGTCCAAACTGCAACAAATGCCTGAGCGATTATATTTACTTTAGTTATATTTCGTCTCACTAAATCTTTTTGTTTTCATACTGAATAGTTGAAATTGATAATCCGCACATCTGCATGCTACTGTTGGGAGAAGGAGAGGGGGAAGGCATGTCCAGAGGCAGCAGGAGAGGAGGAAGGGTAGGAGTGTGGAGGTGAGAGTCAGAAATTTGAATGTTGGCACTATGACTGGTAAAGGGAGAGAGCTGGCTGACATGATGGAGAGAAGAAAGGTAGGCATACTGTGTGTGCAAGAGACCAGGTGGAAGGGGAGTAAGGCCAGGAGCATCAGAGGTGGGTTCAAACTCTTCTACCATGGTGTGAATGGGAGGAGTAATGGGGTAGGGGTCATTCTGAAGGAAGAGTATGTCAAGAGTGTGCTGGAGGTGAACAGTGTTGGACAGAGGAATGAATATGAAGCTGGAAATCAAAGGTGTGGCGATTAATGTTATCAGTACATATGCCCTGCAAGTTGGGTCCAAGGTGGAAGAGAATGAAGAATTCTGGATTGAGTTGGACGACATGGTGGAGAGGGTACCCAAGGAGGAGAGAGTGGTGATTGGAGCTGACTTCAATGGGCATGTTGGTGAAGGGAACAGAGGTGATGGGTAGGTATGGTGTCAAGGAGAGAAATGTGGACAGACAGATGGTGGTGGATTTTGCGAAAAGGATGGAATTGGCTGTGGTGAATACATATTTCAAGAAGAGGGAGAAACACAGGGTGACGTACAAGAGTGGAGGAAAGTGCACACAAGTGGGCTATATCTTATACAAGAGCTGCAATTTGAAAGGGATTGGAGACTGCAAGGTGGTGCCAGGGGAGAACGTAACTAGGCAGCATCGTCTGGTGGTCTGTAGGATGACTTTGGTGTAATGCCGCGTATTTGTACCCAATTGCAGAGAAGGGCAGAGGCGGTTGGTAAAGTACGAAGTGTCTTTACTGGGCTTCAGCAAAACACACAATAGCAAAAAAACCACTGCCGAACAAGGCAGGCAATAAGGCACACTCAAATAAATACAAAAAAATCAGCAAAAACACTCTCACACAGAGGAGGCAGATGAGGGTTCAGGAAACAGGAGCTTAGCAAAAACACCTCACAAAGAGGAGGCAGATGAGGGTTCAGGAGACAAAGGCTTCCGCAGACCGACATGAAGCCTCTCCAAGACTCAACCCAGAATGTCTGCAAAACAGTCAAATAGTCCCCAGCACAGGTGCACAACATCATAGGCCAATCAAGGAGACTGGGCGCAGGTGAACCAAAGCACCAATCAGAAGATGGGAGAGCCCAGATCACAGACCATGACAGGTGCACATACTCACAGGCCAACCAGTACGCGGGTGCAACACATACTGGCTGATTGCAGGCCGATAGGGAAATGTCAACACAGGCAGCTGGTCCTCTGGCCAGTGATCATGTCATTTGGAGACCAAGAAGTGGAAGAGAGTGAAGGCAGAGCCAAGGATCAAATGTTGGAAGTTGAAGAAGGAAGACTGTTGTGTGGAATTCAGAGAGGAGTTCAGACAGTCACTGGGTGGTAGTGAAGAGTTGCCGGGGCTGGGCAACCACTACAAAAATAGTGAGGGAGACAGCTAGGATGGTACTTGGTGTGTCATCAGGGCAGAGGAAGAAAGACAAGGAGACTTGGTGGTGGAATTAGGAAGTACAGCAAAGTATACAGAGGAAGAGGTTGGCAAAGAAGAAGTGGGATAGTCAGAGAGATGAAGAAAGTAGATAGGAGTACAAGGAGATGCAGCGTAAAGTGAAGAGAGAGGTGGCAAAGGAAAAGGCCTATGGTGAGTTGTATGAGCGGTTAGACACTAAGGAAGGAGAAAAGGACTTGTACCGATTGGCTAGACAGGGGGAGAGAGCAGGGAAGGATGTGCAGCAGGTTAAGATGAGAGTTGGAAATATGCTGACAAGAGAGGAGAGTGTGTTGAGAAGGTGAAAGGAGTAGTTTGAGGGGGTGATGAATGAAGAAAATGAGAGAGAGAAGGTTGGATGATGTAGGGATAGTGAATCAGGACGTGCAGTGGATTAGCAAGGAGGAAGTGAGGGCAGCTATGAAGAGGATGAAGAGTGGAAAGGCAGTTGGTCCTGATGACATACCTGTGGAGGCATGGAGGTGTTTAGGAGAGATGGCAGTGGAGTCTTTAACTAGATTGTTTAACACAATCTTGGAAAGTGAGAGGATGCCTGAGGAGTGGAGAAGAAGCATACTGGTACCGCTGTTCAAGAACAAGGGTGATGTGCAGAACTGCAGCAACTACAGAGGTATAAAGTTGATCAGCCACAGCATGAAGATATGGGAAAGAGTAATAGAAGCTAGGTTAAGAGGAGGAGAGGTGATGATCAGCGAGCAGCAGTATGGTTTCATGCCAGGAAAGAGCACCACAGATGTGATGTTTGCTTTGAGAATGTTGATGGAGAAGTATAGAGAAGGCCAGAAGGAGTCACACTGTGTCTTTGTAGATTTAGAGAAAGCATACGACAAGGTGCCGAGAAAGGAGGTGTGTTATTGTATGAGGAAGTCAAGGGTTGCAGATAAGTATGTAGGAGTGGTGCAGGATATGTACCTATGAGGGAAGTATGACGGTGGTGAGGTGTGTGGTTGGAGTGAAGGATGGGTTCAAGATGGAGGTAGGATTATATCAAGGATGGGCTCGGAGCCCTATCTTGATTGCAATGGTGATGGACAGGTTGACGGACGAGATCAGGCAGGAGTCTCTGTGGACTATGATGTTTGTGGAAGACATTGTGATCTGTAATGAGTGTAGGGTGCAGGTGGAGGAGAGCCTGGAGAGGTGGAGGTATGCACTGGAGAGAAGAGGAATGAAAGTCAGTAGGAGCAAGATGGAATACCTATGCGTGAATGAGAGGGAGGACAGTGGAATGATGAGGACGCAAGGAGTAGAGGTGACGAAGGTGTACGAGTTTAAATACTTGGGGTCAACTGTCCAAAGTAACGGGGAGTGCAGGAGAGAGGTGAAGAAGAGAGTGCAGGCAGGGTGGAGTGGGTGGAGAAGAGTGTCAGGAGTGATGTGTGACAGAAGGGTATCAGCAAGAGTTAAAGGGAAGGTTTACAAGATGGTAGTGAGACCAGCTATGTTATATGGTTTGGAGACAGTGGCACTGATGAAAAGACAGGAGGAGGAGCTGGAGGTGGCAGAGATGAAGATGATAAGATTTTCATTGGGAGTGATGAAGAAGGACAGGATTAGGAACGAGTATATTAGAGGGACCGCTCAGGTTGGACGGTTTGGAGACAAAGCAAGAGAGACAAGATGGAGATGGTTTGGACATGTGTGGAGGAGAGATGGTGGGTATACTGGGAGAAGGATGCTGAATATGGAGCTGCCAGGGAAGAGGAGAAGAGGAAGGCCAAAGAGGAGGTTTATGGATGTGGTGAGGGAGGACATGCAGGTGGCTGGTCTGACAGAGGAAGATGCAGAGGGCAGGAAGAGATGAAAACGGAGGATCCGCTGTGGCGCCCCCTAACGGGAGCATCCCAAAGTAGTAGTAGTGGTAGTAGTAGAATAGTTGAAATTAATAATCTACCATTACCAAGACGACAAAAGGTTTTTCCTGGTATGCTTTGAGTGTACGTGGAGCCAGATGAGCTAGAGCTCGTAGGATTGATAGGGTCGCTGTCTAATTATGCCAAACCTAAGTAGTATGTCTGTGGTTAAGTTCTTACTCCAATGCGTTCAGCTGTTTAGCTAAATCTAGCCAGCTTTCTTTTTTCTTTACATTTCTTTGACATTAGTGTGTAATAAAGGGCTACATAAATAAACCTGACATTAAATGAATGTGAAAAACAGTCAGGCAAGGAGCAGAGGAAAGGTTTATCGTGATTACTTAGCAGTGTCCGATTAATTTTACCACCTCCAGATCCCTCCTCACATATGTGATTGACACCAACATCAGGGTGATAGTGATTATGATAAAGCTATTAATGGTAAGAAGTACAGTAACCACTACATTAAACAGCCTGAATGCTATAAAGTACTATACAGTGAGCAGTCCTACATGGCATTACTTTACCTACAGTACGTGCTCCATCATTTGCTATTTCATGGATAGCGGAACACATTTAAACCTGAAAAATCTGACTAAGTTTATTTTACCCTGCCATCACTTTGAGAGACACTGGAGCGTCTGAGGCCGAGGACACAAAATCATCATCTCCAAGTTTGGAAAATGCTGGTGGCAGAGACAATACTGCTGGCAGGTGTTGGACATTTTGAGTTGGACATCAAAGAGCATTCCTTAATATTTAGGAAATATGTCATACTCGTCCAAATTGCTGTAGTTTATGACATTTAGAGAGTGACTCATCAAATGAGAACTGAGTGTTTTGTGCTCGAGGTTTGTGCCAGGGCTCATGCCACAGTGCCATCCTCTGTGCTGCTAGAAGATGGTGGTGGTGGAGACACTTCTGCTGGCATGTGCTCATTTACATCACAAAGGCTTTTTATTTTATCATTTTGTGATTCTCTATTTAAATTGTAAACTGTTGTTTTTTTTACTTTCGTGTACTTGAGCATTTGTTTTTTCGAACAAATGGGGCAGGCTAAGCTAACTGCTAGCCCATGCAGACCGGCAGTTCCGACAGTGGTCCTGGCTGGCATTCGTTCTCTGGACGGTGGAGATTTTGGACTGTGTTGTACTGAATGGACTGTGTTGTTAGCTGTTTTTTTGTGCGTTTTTTTGCTTTGTTCTCTCTGGTTTTGTATGTTTTTGGATATGTGTTTTTGTGTTGCACTGCTGTGGAATGGGGGAAAGGAATTTCATTTCAACCCCCCCCCCCACGAAAAAAATCCCCCTCCACAAAAAACAAAACAAAACACAGAGCGTAACCTCCATTGATTCTGCTGCAGTGTACTGAGAGAACCCCATCAGGCTTCCTGACCATGGCCACCTCCATGTTTATTAGGACCCACAGTGAAAGGCATTGGGAGATGTAAGAGCATTTCAGAGTCTCTAATAGAAAGAAAACAGAGCAGCTTTACTGATGAACAATGTAGTTGACCAAGAATACGCTTCGTCAAGTGTCAGGGATGAAATATGCCTGGCATCACATCTTAAGAGTCGGGTATGAAATATACCTGGCATCACATCTTAAGAGTCGGGTATGAAATATACCTGACATCACATCTTAAGAGTCAGGGATGAAATATACCTGGCATTACATCTTAAGAGTCAGGTATGAAATATGCCTGGCATTACATCTTAAGAGTCGGGTATGAAATATACCTGACATCACATCTTAAGAGTCAGGTATGAAATATACCTGGCATCACATCTTAAGAGTCAGGTATGAAATATGCCTGGCATCACATCTTAAGAGTCAGGTATGAAATATACCTGGCATCACATCTTAAGAGTCAGGTATGAAATATACCTGGCATCACATCTTAAGAGTCAGGTATGAAATATACCTGGCATCACATCTTAAGAGTCAGGTATGAAATATACCTGACATCACATCTTAAGAGTCAGGTATGAAATATACCTGGCATCACATCTTAAGAGTCAGGTATGAAATATGCCTGGCATCACATCTTAAATGTCAGGTATGAAATATGCCTGGCATCACATCTTAAATGTCAGGTATGAAATATACCTGGCATCACATCTTAAGAGTCAGGTATGAAATATGCCTGGCATCACATCTTAAATGTCAGGTATGAAATATGCCTGGCATCACATCTTAAGAGTCAGGTATGAAATATATCTGGCATCACATCTTAAATAACACACATTTCTACTTGATTAGAAGCTATCATAAATGTGTTATCCAGAACTTTTTGGTTAAACACAGAAACAAAAAGCATACTAGGATTTTTCCAGCTGGACTTCAGTGCAGACACTAGTATCCAAACTATCATCAATACTCACTGTGTTCCCAATGGGGGACACCGCCCCCCCCCACACACACACACACACACATACACACACACACACACCTCCTGTCAGTCCAGTACATTCTGCGGTTGATCCAGTCGATAGCAAGGCCCTCTGGTGAGCCTAAACCTTCGGACACCAGAACTTCTCTGGACTCGCCATTTAGATCGACCCGTTCAATTGTCTTCTGAGCAGTACTTGCAAAATACACCTGAAAATATGAACAACAATCCATACACGAACAAAAATACATTCATAAGTCAGGTTAAAGTGTAGACAGACCAGTGAACTATACATTTTGCCACACATCAAAATCTACTACTACTACAGCTTCTACTACTACTACTGCTGCTACTACTACTACTACTGCTGCTACTACTACTGCTACTACTACTACTACTGCTGCTACTACTATTACTGCTACTACTACTTTCGGCTGCTCCCGTTAGGGGGCGCCACAGCAGATCATCCATTTCCATCTCTTCCTGTCCTCTGCATCTTCCTCTGTCACACCAGCCACCTGCATGTCCTCCCTCACCACCTCCATAAACCTCCTCTTTGGCCTTCCTCTTCTCCTCTTCCCTGGCAGCTCCATATTCAGCATCCTTCTCCCAGTATACCCAGCATCTCTCCTCCACACATGTCCACACCATCTCCATCTTGTCTCTCTTGCTTTGTCTCCAAACCGTCCACCCTGAGCGGTCCCTCTAATATACTCCTTCCTAATCCTGTCCTTCTTCATCACTCCCAGTGAAAATCTTACCATCTTCATCTCTGCCACCTCCAGCTCCTCCTCCTGTCTTTTCATCAGTGCCACTGGCTCCAAACCATACAACATAGCTGGTCTCACCACCATCTGGTAAACCTTCCCTTTAACTCTTGCTGGTACCCATCTGTCACACATCACTCCTGACACTCTTCTCCACCCACTCCACCCTGCCTGCACTCTCTTCTTCACCTCTCTCCTGCACTCCCCGTTACTTTGGACAGTTGACCCCAAGTATTTAAACTCATATGCCTTCATCACCTCCACTCCTTGAATCCTCATCATTCCACTGTCCTCCCTCTCACTCACACATAGGTATTCCGTCTTGCTCCTACTGACTTTCATTCCTCTTCTCTCCAGTGCATACCTCCACCTCTCCAGGCTCTCCTCCACCTGCACCCTACTCTCACTACAGATCACAATGTCTTCCACAAACATCATAGTCCATAGAGACTCCTGCCTGATATATATACATAAAACTTTGTTAAAAGAAACACTCAATGGTAGGGGAAGTGCTCAACAAATAAGGAGCAAAATAATCCAGTTAGTCAAGTAAATTCTCTATGAGACAGTGCAAGCCTGTTTCATGCTATAAGCAATATACTAACTGGATTTTATATATATACGTATATATATATATATATATCATCACAATACGTGGTTTAAAATATTCTCTTTTCTATAGTCAACATTCTAATTAAATGAACATTCTTTCTGTTTTCTCATGATGTGCACAATATTCTAAATTGAACCTATTGGTCAAACAATGACAGTATGTGTCCAGCAGGCATCACGGTGTCTCTGGACCAGTAGGCATCAAGTCAGATGTGGATCATCACCAGTCCACTGTCAGATTAACTCGCTGCATAATAACACATTAAGACAGTTGTGTAATAATATGCTAATAATGACGATGATGTTGTGCGTACACATGAACCCGTGGAATACACTGAGAGCGGAGTATTTAAAAAGAAAAAAGAGGTGAAAACCGGTTGTGTCCTTACTTTGTTCTGGACCGGGTCATAATCTAAAGCCAGCAGTGTCCCTCTGGGCTCCACCAGAAGGGTCTGCTCACCGCTGCCGTCCATGTTAACTCGCCGTATGTCCGCCAGATTGGCAACCAGCAGGTAAGGGGGCGGCCCTAAAGAAATTCATATGTCACCCTGTTAGCAGGAAACTTACACAATGTTGTGTGTCTCTTCACATGACGAATTGTATTGGTATGTGGTGTGAAATATGTGTCTGTGCAAGTACGTGT
This sequence comes from Lampris megalopsis, assembly GCA_022114975.2. Taxonomy (NCBI): domain Eukaryota; kingdom Metazoa; phylum Chordata; class Actinopteri; order Lampriformes; family Lampridae; genus Lampris; species Lampris megalopsis. The sequence goes on along the minus strand of JAJHIY020001536.1, from coordinate 519,842 downwards.
GTGTGTGTGTGTGTGTGTGTGTGTGTGTGTGTGCATACACTTTTTTTATTTTAAATTGTTACATATTTGTATGTTGGCAACAATGTTAATTATGCTGCTGTCTGTCTCGGCCATGACACTCTTGCAGAAGAGACCTTTAATCTCCCGGAGTCTCTTCCTGGTTAAATAAATCAATAAATATCTCAGTTAAAGGTGGCACTAAGAAATGGAAACGGATGATCCGCTGTGGCGACCCCTAACGGGAGCAGCCGAAAGTAGTAGTAGTAGTTAAAGGTGGCACTAATGGAAAGAAGATGAGGGTTTGAAAGGGGTGATATGTACCGTTTAAACACTGCAATGAGGGGCATCCAGGTAGCGTAGCAGTCTATTATGTTGCCTACCAACATGGGAATCGCTGACTCGAGTCCCCGTGTTACCTCTGTCTTTGGTCGGGCGTCCCTACAGACACAACTGGCCGTGTCTGCGAGTGGGAAGCCGGATGTGGGTATGTGTCCCGGTTGCTGCACTAGCGCCTCCTCTGGTTGGTCGGGGCGCATAGCGTGATCCTCCCACGCCCTACGTCCCCCTGGTGAAACTCTTCACTGTCAGGTGAAAAGAAGCGGCTGGTGACTCCACATGTATGGGAGGAGGCATGTGGTAGTCTGCAGCCCTCCCCGGATCAGCAGAGGGGGTGGAGCAGAGACCGGGACGGCTTGAAAGAGTGGGGTGATTGGCCGGATACACTTGAGAGAAAAAGGGAGAAATAGTCCACAAAAAAAAACCCAAACCAAAACAAACCACTGGAATGAGATGAGGCAGATCGCTAACACTTGTAAATGTGAATATAAATGGAAAGTCGAGAAGGAATGGAGAGTGAATGATGAGACAGGCATGGAGCGATGCGATGACAGGGGAGGAGGAGAGCAGTTCACTGTTCAAACAGATGATGACCTGTCATCTGCTACTGACCAACATGTCTTCTGTTTAAGATTGGAGTTTGACAACAACTGGATTATGGCAGTCATATTCGGATTTGAAGATGAATAAATATTTCTGATTTCAGATATTTAACTTACAAAGGAGGAAATCAGGAGGGGTTTTAACCGGCCCTGATTTAGTCAATGGGACGGTTCTGAGAGCGTGTTGGGTTCAACTGTGCCCCATCTCAAAACATCTTTTTCAAATGTCACTAGTCACAAGCTAAATACCAAAAAGCATGGAAAATCTCTCCTATTGTACCTGTACCAAGAAAAAGCAGGCCAACCAATTTAAATGACGATTGTCCCGTCACTCTTACCTTCGTTATGATGAAGAGCACAGACAGATTAACTTTAAATCATACTCTCACTGAGATACGCTTGCAGTTTGTGTATAGGCTCGAGAGAGGAACTGCTGAATAATATTTACAATATTGATCATCTGAAAGGATGTCTTGATGCATGCTCAGTAATCCAGGTAAGAAAACCAAAGAAGGGTGAATCAGTTCATCTGGGCACAACGTTTATTGTTGACAGTCTGTCAATAAACGCTGTGCCCAGATGAACTGATTCAACCTTCTTTAATCATCTGAAGGGACATGCTAGATGATCATGTGAAAAGATATGCTAGATGATCATGTGAAAGGACATGCTAGATGATCATGTGAAAAGATATGCTAGATGATCATGTGAAAAGATATGCTAGATGATCATGTGAAAAGATATGCTAGATGATCATGTGAAAAGATATGCTAGATGATCATCTGAAAGGACATGCTAGATGATCATGTGAAAGGACATGCTAGATGATCATCTGAAAGGACATGCTAGATGATCATCTGAAAGGACATGCTAGAATTCAGTACCATCAAGCCACATATTATGAAGGAGAAGTTGGGCTGAACATTGAGGCATGCTTGCAGATTGTGTATAGGCTCGAGAGAGGAATATTATGAAGGAGAAGTTGGGCTGAACGGCGTCCTCATAAGGTGGACTGAGTCCTTCCTGACGGGGGGGGGGGCTAATACATCCCTCATAACTATTCCCAACACGAGGGCTTCACAGGGAAGCACTGTAAAGAGGAGGAGGATTGATTAGTTAAGTTTCATGGTGCAAAACTAATTATCTTGAATTGAATATAAAGAAGACAAAGACAGTGGTTATTGATTTTAGAGTTGTATCATACGCACCGACACCTGTATTTTTGGAGGGGGAAGGCAATGAAATTATGGAACCATATGAATATTTGGGATCCTAACATAGAAGTTATTTATAAGAAAGAGATGAAGTGGCTGCATTTTATTTGAAAGCTGAAACAGTGCAGAGTTGAGAGAGAATTGGTGATCTTATTCTAGCACTCATTTTAGAGTGTTTTAACTTTGTTTTCTGTCGCATGGTTTTCTTCCATATCCATAAACAAAGAAAATAAAATGAATGAAATTATTAAATTGGCTAGAAAGATTCCTGGGGTGAATTTAGCATGACATTATTTGAAGCCTGAGCGAATAATAATAATGGATTACTTACATAGTGCTTTATCTAGACACCCAAGGCGCTTCACAGTGAAGGGGAGAAACTCACCTCAACCACCACCAATATGTAGCACCACCTGGTGATGCACGGCAGAACCTCACCACACATCAGCTTGAGGTGGAGAGGGAGGAATCAGGGAATAAAAGAGGTTCGCTGGTAGCACATGAGGCAACGCGTCCCTTTTATAACAGATATGAACTGTTGTCTTCAGGTAGGCGCTACAGAGTGCCGCAACCTTGAACAAACTTTGTCCGGAAATGTAAGCATTGTCTGGGTTGTATTGTTGTGCTTTGTTTTGTTGTTATGGGGTATAGCCTACTATTGTGTGATGAAATTGTGATTAATGTGTACTGTAATGTACACCGACTGTTTTTTTCTGCAGAATAAAGTGTTTTATGTGTGATCTGACAATGAATGAATATAATGAATTTCCCCTGGGACAATCAAGGAATCAATACACACACACACACACACACACACACACACACACACACACACACACAAGCTATGAATGCTGATATGATGATGCGTAGCTGAGCAAGCTGATATTGAGAAATCCTACGAGTGGCTAGAAAAGGCTGGACTAAAGGACAGCACAAGAGGCTCTGATCATCAGAATCAGAATTGTTGCAGAAATCATAGCAGCACAAGACTCAGGACTAGATCGGTTGAGGCAGGGGTCTACCACACCAGACAAGACCTGAGATTCAAGCAGTGCAAAGATGCCCATGAGACAGTCCAGCATTTAGCAACAGGGTGTAAAATGCTAGCTGGGAAAGTGTACACTGAAAGGCATAACCAAGTGGCTGGGATAGTGTACAGGAGTATCTGTACTGAATACAGACTGGAAGTCCCCAAGTCCAAATGGGAGGCACCGCCAAAGGTGGTTGAGAATGGGGCAGAGCTAAGATCCTGTGGGACTTCAAGGTCCAGACTAACAAGCAGGTGCTGGCTAACCAACCAGACACTGTGGAGGTCAACAAGGAACAGAAGACAGCAGTAGTGATCCATGTAGCGATCCTGAGCGACGGCAACATCAGGAAGAAAGAGCATGACAAGCTAGAGACATACCAAGGGCTGAGGGAAGAACCAGATCAGATGTGGAAGGGTAAGTCCACAGTAGTCCCAGTGGTAACAGGAGCAGTAGGGGCTGTGACCCCCAAACTGGGAGAGGGGCTCCAGCAGATTCCAGGAGCAACATCTGAGGTCTCTGTCCAGAAGAGTGTGGTCCTAGGAACAGCTAAGATACTGCACAGAACCCTCAAACTCCCAGACCTCTGGCAGAGGTCCCAAGCTTGAGGAAGACACACACCACCCGAAAAGGGTGAGAGGAAGCTTTTATATATAGTAAATTCTTTATGAGACAGTACACGCATGTTTCATGCCATAAGCAAAATGTGAAACAGGCTTGTACTGTCTCATAAAGACTTAACTTGACTCACTGAATTATTTTGCTCCTTATTTGTTGAGCACTTTCCCTACCATTGAGTGTTTCTTTTAACAAAGATATATATATATATATATATATATATATATATATACACATACACACACACACACACACACACACACACACACACACACACACACACACACACACACACACACAAACACACACACACATATACGCATTGCCACCTTGCCATGGTGGAGAAGCTTGCATATACCAGTGATCCCAAGAGTCATGCCGTACGGAGCTTGGCTCCTGGTGGGGTCACCCAAGGCAGACAGGTCAAGCGGGAGGTTCCAGACGAAGTGTAATCCAACAAAGACCTCAACGGTGGAACTGGCAGAAGACGTTTCCAGGTCCAAATGGCAGTGAAGGTGGATGAAGGCTGCAACAGAGGGTGGTCCCCAATCATCTTGGTTTTCCATGCCATTGGACTCTGGCCACCCCCTGCCAAGGACCGCGTGGTGACTGCAGGCGCATCAGCCATTCAATGTAAAAAGCTGTCACGCACAGGGGTCCTCCCATTATGTGGCTCCAGGATCAGCCCACCTGAGGACCCAGAGGGACCCAGAGGGTGGACGGTCATACTCCTTCCCCAGAGTAAGGAGAAAGATGTGAACTCCTTACTCTGGGGAAGGAGTTCACATCTTTCTGAAGTCCTTCCTCAGAGTAACCGCCGGAGATGTGTGTGTGTGTGTGTGTGTGTGTGTGTTTTGCAGTTGTACTATTTGACTCACCAATGGCGGTGCACTGCTTTCCGTCTTGGAGGAGCTGGTATCCAGGCAGACAGCCACACTCCCATCTAACAGGGCTGAGAAGGGTGCAGAGCTGACTGCATTGCCCTCTATCAGCAGACAGACAGCCTACAACAACCAAACAAACTGTGATGGACAGACAACCAGAGACTAGCTGCTTTTCTTCACAAATCCACCATGTGATGGTCTCACCAAAGGATGTTGAAATTGCAAAAAAAAAACAAAAAACCTTGCCGACCAATAGAACAGCTGTATTTCTCCTTCAATGGTGTTTGATTAGGCTCCATCTTAATTATGGGTATGCAGGAGTTAATGAACTTTTCTGTTCATACCAGTGCAGGTCTGTCCATCTTCCCGCAGGACTGATCCTTCAGGACAAACACACACAGATCCTTCATCTGTAGCCAAACATCCATGACCGCATGCTGTCATGTTGTCCTCACAAGGGATGATCTCTGTGGAAGGAAACACAAATTCAGACATAACACATGTGACGTCCTTGCAGTTTATAGTGAAATGAGAAAAAAAACTGCATCGTACACATTGTATAACCCTGAGAAAAAAAACGTGTAATACCTTGTTGCTTCTTAGGGCATTAAAGAATGAAAGTTACTTAATACATTTCCTACACTTAGAAGAAATCTTACGCTGAGATTGTGATATGCTACTGTAACATGTCTGTGGCTGCAAAGGAATCTCCATCCAACACTTATCTTGGCTTGGACCCTCTTAGCGATTCTAAATTGAAAGAAAACTATGATTAAAACAGTAGAAATGTGTGTGAGTCAAGCAACTTGACAAAATGGAAGATGCAAGGAGACCCAGAACATTCTACTTTATTGAACACAACTGCTGAACAGTCCTCTCTCCAGTAGTCTGCAGCCTGCCCCTCCACAGCCCGGCAGCAGCCATGTTAACCGGACCAAGTAATGTCACGTGGTCCGTTTTCCAGAGTATGTCCAGGTTATTTTTGGATCTGTGAGGCTGCAGGCGGGCAGGCGGGCAGGCCCCAGCTCTGATCAAACCATATGGTGGAGGGACAACAAGCTCCTTAACCCCTGCTCCCCTCCAAATCCCTTTATGGAGTCGGCCCTAATCTGCTGCACCACGGAGGAAGTGTGAGGAGGATCCAGCCGAGGCGCATGGAGTAGCAGCCTGGTGTGATGCTAGCTAACAAGCCCTTAGCATGTCCTGTTCTGCTGACTTTGGTCAGGCTGTGGAGGCAGCCTGACTAAAGTCAGTTGGGCTTTTTAAACAGCCCATCACCTGATGAACCCTGATGAACCCTGATGAACCCATTTCTATCTCACGCGTGGATATTTAGTCTCACGCTCAGCGGACCTGTCTGGTGGAGGGTTAGGGCTCCTTCAAACAGGTTTCCGGATACGGTTTTTAAATTACATTAACATTATACTACTCATAACAAATGGCAAAAGCGTCTTTCTTTCTTTTTGCCCTCCATTCTATGACTTGGTGTTGTCCATGTGGTTTCATACAGGTCAGATTCCACAGACCCGCCATCTTGACAGAGACGCCCTGTGTCACCTTTGACCTGCTCTACCAAACCAGTCTGTCAGTGGTGAGTGAGCCTCCAGTCGGGGTGTGACGTAAGCAGTCTGTAACGTCAGATGCTCCGTTGGCCATATACAGCCAGTATTAGACCCACGACCCCGTGTTGTCCCCATAAGGAATTAACACAACACACGTGGGTCACTCAGTGGGGGGGGGGGGTGGACGCAGCCATTGTGGTCGTCACAGAAAATACTGCGCAGTACAGCATCGGCTGAAATGACAAGCGAGCCCCTTTAACTCCCGGGGGAAATGGGTTGAAATATCTTTCATTTATTCATCTAGTTTTTCACCAAGAATGCGGGATTTATGCTGAACTAAACGGACAAAAATACAAACCAGTTGCAGACAAAGAAGCTGTTTTGTTTTAACATGACACATTAACAACAAAGATTCACTCTTCCACTTAATACCATTTAACATGTTACTTTGTTGCACTGTTCTCCATGAAATATTAGTTTTTACCTCAACACAAAAGCGACTCGCGTTGCTGCACCAGGCCGGCCACAACCACCAACCGCGCTCTGAGTACGCGCCCCGATACGCCACGACCAGCCGCATCCCGTTTATTCCTATCCCCCATGATGCCTTGCGTGAATTATGGCGCGCCACTTCCGGCGCACCCCGTCACTGAACCGGAACTGGCGTTTCCATGGTAACGGTACGCTAACCGTCTTAGAGCGATTTGTACGGCGTCTCGTTCCTTCTAGCCAGCCAAAGGAGCTAATGTGGGCGTGGTCTGGGACCTGTACGTTCTGGACGGCGGTCATACGTCATGTTTTCTGCGACTCGCCAACAGACACCGCGTGGCCTGAAGCGCAATTTATACTTATAGCATAGCGGTCTGTTCCGTTGCCTACCAACACGGAGGTCGGCGGTTTGAATCCCCGTGTTCCCCCCGGCTTGAATCCCCGTGTTCCCCCGGCTTGAATCCCCGTGTTCCCCCGGCTTGAATCCCCGTGTTCCCTCCGGCTTGAATCCCCGTGTCCCTCCGGCTTGAATCCCCGTGTTCCCCCCGGCTTGAATCCCCGTGTTCCCCCCGGCTTGAATCCCCGTGTTCCCCCCGGCTTGAATCCCCGTGTTCCCCCGGCTTGAATCCCCGTGTTCCCTCCGGCTTGAATCCCCGTGTCCCTCCGGCTTGAATCCCCGTGTCCCCCCGGCTTGAATCCCCGTGTCCCTCCGGCTTGAATCCCCGTGTCCCCCCGGCTTGAATCCCCGTGTCCCTCCGGCTTGAATCCCCGTGTTCCCCCCGGCTTGAATCCCCGTGTCCCTCCGGTTTGAATCCTCCGGCTTGGTCGGGCGTCTCTGCAGACACAGCCGTGTCTGCGGGTGGGGAGTCGGATGTGGGTATTTGTCCTGGTCGCTGCACTAGCGCCTCCACTGGTCGGTCGGGGCGCCCCCCGGATCGGCAGAGAGGGGGTGGAGCAACAACCGGGACGGCTCAAAAAGAGCGAGGTAATTGGCCAGATATAATTGGGGTGAAACAGGGGGGAAATAAAAAAAAGAGTACGCGAGGGTCCGCGTGGTGAAAATTTCATCATCAGAGGGCATAGGGTCCTTGTCCGCGCGGACAGGGGCACAACTGCGCATGCGCTGGTAAACAAAATGGACGCCAACTTTGAAGAGAGGCTGTGTGGAGAGGTCCGTCGTTACCCTCATCTACATAATTCGTCATTGAAATACTACAAAGATAAAACCGTTTCCCGTCCATTACACGCATTTCCGGCACCAACGTGCTGAACTCCCCTTCCGTGGTCGTAGCAGCCGCACACACCATTTTCTTGCTTTCCGCTTTTTCTCCAATTTGCTAAATACAACAAACAAAGCAGCTCTTCTTCTTCTGCTTGCATGCATGTCGCCATTTTGCCCGGAAATACGTACGCCGATCTACTGCGCATGTGCGAAACGCGTACGCCAAGCGGACTCCAGTAAGTAGTAGGTACAGAGGTACTACGCGTCCGCTTTGGAGTATATCCAGGCCCTAAGCCATCATCAAACACCCGTTGACAGAGAATAGAATACTATAGCGAATTCGGGGGCAACCACAGCAACTGCCGCGGCCGGGACGCGAACCTGTACCTCCCGCACCGCGGGAGACATCGCTGACCGCTCGACTAAACGGTCCGACCTGTCAGCCAGCGTGGCTACGTCTCCATGGACGTTACATTACCCCGCTGCTTCACGAAGCGTGTCCCCGCATATCAGCTCCTTCACGCCGCTGGGCGCATGCGCTTCCCATGGCCTTACGGTCTCCCCATCCCACTTCTGACACCGATGTAGCGAATTCGGGGCAACCACAGGAGCTGCCGCGGCCGGGACGCGAACCCGTGTGGCCCGCACCGCGGGAGACATCGCTGACCGCTCGACTAAACGGTCCGACCGAGCGCCAAATATTACTGGTAAGTGACATAACCACGTGGTGTTATTTTATTATTCACTGACTCACGTGATTCCCCTGTCCATGCGCGTCCATCATGCTATAATTAGCTTAGCTGGTAAAGTTAGCAAGCAAGGTAGAAATAAATACTGCTACGTATGTAAATGAGGAGCAGCAGGACGTCGTCGGGATGTCAACACGAAAGTGGTGCACAGAAAAGAAAACAATGCGTGTGACGAGGAAGGGAGAAGTGGATTTGTGTTTCAGCCAACAGATGGCGCTCGTCATCCAGGAGAAGCTGAGCCAGCTCCGCCGAGGCCTGGGTCAGGTCAGACCTTCAGCCAGCCGGTCAAATAGCAGTCATTCATTTGCATGAACACAGGGGCACAATCAGTTATTGAAACGTTACTTTACCCTTGTGGACAGGATGAGCAGTCGGACCTGCTTCTTGGTTTGGTTCTGTTTTCACCTGCATGAATGGTCTTGATTCTTCTGCTCCACCCTGGGTTCAGCGCTAGGTTCGTGTGCGTTTACTGTGTTCTTATTGTAATGTCTTGTATGTTTGTTCTGTGTCATTTAAAAACCCAACCATGTATCATTAAAACCCTGCATGGCTATGATGTGATAACCTTGTTTGTGCCGACGGGCCCATGAGCAGTTCATCACCCACTTCTGCAGCGAGCCATGCTTGTGCTTTCTTCCTTGGGCCTTTTGGATCATTGAATGCTGCTGATTTTGAAACGTTCTGGAGTGAATAATGAGCAGGCGTGTTGTTAGCCACCTCACTGAGGCGAGGTCCTGTCACAGCCGGTTTCTGTTCTTTCTTTGTTTTAATTGACTGAGACCCTCCTACACTTAGGGAATGGACATGCTCTCATCAGTCTAAAATTGCCCGACACCACAATCCGGAGAGTCTTTGTCACAGAATTATATCCATTTTCACCAGACGGAAACTCACGTTTTACAACATCGCTCCAAAGATAAAGCTGAAACATTGACAACAAAGTTCTTTTAAGTTTCCGCTTGCAGCAGAAGTAAAGGAAGCGCACTTGGGCTGCTGTGTTGGCCTGCAGTGCTTCTCCTGCGGGACGTCAGCCACGTGGTCTCTAACCAGCTTAGACGCTCAGAGCTGCTGACTAGAGATGTTCCTGTCACACATGTCACCACGCCGTCTAATCTGACCGCCTCACACCACCCACACA
>JAJHIY020001536.1:482500-505000 GCA_022114975.2 Lampris megalopsis | reverse complement strand
GGCTGTCCAGCCTCTCCTGGGACACCGCTGACCTGAGCTAGTTTTTAACTAGTTTTAACTGAGAGCAGAGCCAGGCTGTCTAGCCTCTCCTGGGACACTGCTGACCTGAGCTAGTTTTTATCTAGTTTTAACTGAGTAGAGCCAGGCTGTCCAGCCTCTCCTGGGACACCGCTGACCTGAGCTAGTTTTTATCTAGTTTTAACTGAGTAGAGCCAGGCTGTCCAGCCTCTCCTGGGACACCACTGACCTGAGCTAGTTTTAACTAGTTTTAACTGAGTAGAGCCAGGCTGTCCAGCCTCTCCTGGGACACCGCTGACCTTAGCTAGTTTTTAACTAGTTTTAACTTGCTGAAAGCCCCTTCTTCCCCAGCAACAGCCACATGCAGTGTGCAGAAAATCCTGAGTGCTATACAAGTTTCTCCAAAAGGGAGAAACTTGGGGCGGACTAAACCATTTTGCATGTAATTTACATTTCAAATAATTTCTCAGTTGTATTATATTCAATATTCTTTCTTTTATTAACCAAACATTCATTGTCATTTGTGCTTTACAATATTCATCAACAGTTCTTTATTTTAGTATTTTTTTCTTATTTTTCTCATTATTTTTTGATATATTTAACTTTATTTTTGTTATTAGTTTTTTTTATCTGCATTTTTCATTTTCCTCTCCCGGACCCCCTAGTGCCTCCTGACGGCTCCCCAGGGGGCCGTGGCCCCCACTTTGAAAACCAGGGACCTAAGATACATAAACAGGATGTGCCATTATGACCTACTGTTAGTATGATTAACTCAGTGACCTATAACCTCTCTAAGTTTCTGGCATCTATTAGCCCGTTGGGGGGCAGTAATGAACATTACATTCACAGCACTATGGATGTTGTGGAGAAGGTGAGGGACATCATTATGGAGAAGGATGAAACAATGGTCTCTTATGATGTTAAGTCTCTTCATCTGTGTTCCTGTTGATGAAGCAGTGGAGGTAGTCTGTATGAAATTACAAAACGACCCCACCCTTAACAATGACCAAGTGTGTCTGCTCCTGAAGCTGTGTCTTCAGTCCACGTACTTCACATACAGGGGGCAGTACTATAGGCAGAGGCATGGGGGCGCTATGGGTTCCCCAGTCTCACCTGTAGTGGACAACTTGTGTATGGAGGAAGAGGAAAAGAGGCTCTGATGTCCTATCCAGGGACACCACCTAGCCATTGGTTCAGATTTGTGGACGACACCGGGATTAAATTAAAGCACAGGATGTAGCACATTTCACCGACCACATTAACTCTGTGGCACCACATCAAGTTCACCAGGGAGGATGTGGAACATGACAGGGTAGTCTTCTTACACTGTGAAATTACAGTCAGTGATGGAGGACATTTGATTGTTGATGTTTACTGTAAACCAACACATACTGATCAGTACTTAAGGTTTGACTCTCATCATCCACTGGAGCACAAACCAGGAGTCATCAGGACGCTGGACCACCGAGCTGACAATGTCCCCACTGACACAGAGGCTGGGGAAGGGGAGAAACCCCACATTAAACAGGTCCTGGTTAAGTGTGGGTATCCTAACTTGGCATTTGTCAAAGCCAGGAAGACGCCAAACAGTGCACCAGCTGATCCAAGAGAAGAGAAGGAGGACAACAGCTGTCTAAGTGTAAACCAGTGGTGATTCTGTATGTGGTGGGAGTGTCGGAATAGTTGAAATGAACATTTTCTAAAAAACATGTCTCGGTTGCTTTCAAACCTCAAACCACACTGCACCAGAAATTAGTCCAGCCCAAGGATCGGTCCCCCAGCACAAACAGAGCAATATAGTGTAGCTGTTAAGTGCCAGGAGGATTGCCGTGACTTGTACATCAGGGAAACTAAACAGATGCTGGCCAAGAGGATGACACAACACAGGAGAGCTAACACGTCAGACCAGGACTCCACAGGCTAAACCATCTACAGGCCAGGACTCCACAGTCTACACCATCTACAGACCAGGACTCCACAGGCTACACCATCTACACAGGCTACACCATCTACAGGCCAGTGGCCACTCTTTCAGGGATAAGGATGTACATCCTTGATAGGGAGGAACGATGGCTTGAACGGGGAGTCAAAGAGGCCATCTGTGTGAAGAGGGAACGACCATCCCTGAATTGAAGGGGGGGGGGTTGCTAAAAGTACATCTGTCACCATCTTACAACGCTGTGATTGCAACTATTCCCCAGTCCTCTGTGACTAGTACACATGGCCATTGAACCTTTAGTTAATGCTCATGGCAATTTGCATATGAAACCAATTGCTGGTTTCGGTTGTGACGCAACTGTGCCGGTTTTGGTCATTCTGCAACTGTGTTTATGAGGGTGGGGTACCTGCAGTCAGCTGAGACTGATGAAGTCTTTTAGATGACGATGAAACGTTTCTCCCACTAGACATTGTGTCCAGATGAACTGATTCAACTTTCTGGGATTTTCTTTAAATTAACAATGATGTCTTGGTTATTCATCTTCATTTAGTAGCTTGTATTTTGTCTTATTTTGTACAGCATCAATTCTACATTCTTCATTCTCTAAGCGTTTCAAATCCTTTTTGAATTTAGTGTTGTTTTAGTTCATAGCATTCAAACTTGTCCACAGTGAGAAAACAGAGAAATGATGTCCATAGTTTCTTACCTTCACAGTAATTTCCGGTCTTACTGAGGGCAAAGCCTTGACTGCACTGACAGCCTCCCTCCTCCGCCGGGCCAGAGCATACATCCACACAAAGACCGCCTTCTTCATCACAGCCTGCAGATGGAAACATTCACAATGATACCAATTTATCACTGAAGCAGAATAGAAAAATCTTGATTCCAATCTTAACCTACATTTAGACAGCTAAAGGACTCATCAACCCGAACTTATTTAAAACATTGTCAGGCATCATGTAGAAACATACAGACAAAAGTTTCAACCACCACATAAGTATTGAGAAATGTTTCACATTGCTGAATCTTCAATGCAGTCCAATGGGGCAATTGTTTTAAAGTTCAAAAACCTTAATATAACCCAGCCACGGAGGATGCACAAGCCAGTGCATTCTTAGTGCCGGTCCCAAGCCCGGATAAATGGGGAGGGTTGCGTCAGGAAGGGCATCCGGCGTAAAACCTTTACCAAATCAAATATGCGGATCATAAATCAGATCTTCATACCGGATCGGTCGAGGCCCGGGTTACCAACGACCGCCACCGGTACTGTTGGCCAGCAGGGTGCTGGTGGAAACTATGCTACTGTTGGGCGAAGGAGAAGGAGAGGGGGAAAGCATGTCCAGAGGCAGCGGGAGAGGAGGAAGGGTAGGAGTGTGGAGGTGAGAGTTGGAACTTTGAATGTTGGCACTATGACTGGTAAAGGGAGAGAGCTGGCTGACATGATGGAGAGAAGAAAGGTAGGCATACTGTGTGTGCAAGAGACCAGGTGGAAGGGGAGTAAGGCCAGGAGTATCGGAGGTGGGTTCAAACTCTTCTACCATGGTGCGAATGGGAGGAGAAATGGGGTAGGGGTAATTCTGAAGGAAGTATGTCAAGAGTGTGCTGGAGGTGAAGAGAGTGTCAGACAGAGTGATGAGTATGAAGCTGGAAATTGAAGGTTTATTGCTGAATGTTATCAGCGCATATGCCCCGCAAGTTGGGTGTGAGATGGAAGAGAAAGAAGAATTCTGGAGTGAGTTGGACGACGTGGTGGAGAGGGTACCCAAGGAGGAGAGAGTGGTGATTGGAGCGGACTGCAATGGACATGTTGGTGAAGGGAACAGAGGTGATGGGGAGGTGATGGGAAGGTATGGAGTCAAGAAGAGAAATGTGGAAGGACAGAATGTGGTGGATTTTGTGAAAAGGATGGAAATGGCTGTGGTGAATACATATTTCAAGAGGAGGGAGGAACACAGGGTGACATACAAGAGCGGAGGAAAGTGCACACAGGTGGACTATATCTTATGTAGAAGGCGCCATCTAAAAGGGATTGGAGACTGCAAGGTGGTGACAGGGGAGAACGTAGCTAGGCAGCATCGGATGGTGGTCTATAGGATGACTTTGGAGACCAAGATGAGGAAGCGAGTGAAGACACAGCCGAAGATCAAATGGTGGAAGTTGAAGAAGGAAGACTGTTGTGTGGAGTTCAGGCAGGAGGTAAGACAGGCACTGGGTGGTAGTGAAGAGTTGTCAGATGGCTGGACAACCACTGCAGAAATAGTGAGGGAGACAGCTAGGAAGGTACTTGGTGTGTCATCAGGACAGAGGAAGGAAGACACGGAGACTTGGTGGTGGAATGAGGAAGTACAGCAAAGTATACAGAGGAAGAGGTTGGTAAAGAAGAAGTGGGATAGTAAGAGAGATGGAGAAAGTAGACAGGAGTACAAGGAGATGCAGCGTAAAGCAAAGAGAGAGGTGGCAAAGGAAAAGGAAAAGGCGTATGGTGAGTTGTATGACAGGTTAGACACTAAGGAAGGAGAAAAGGACTTGTACCGATTGGCTAGACAGAGGGAGCGAGCTGGGAAGGATGTGCAGCAAGTTAGGGTGATCAAGGATAGAGATGGAAATGTGCTGACAAGCGAGGAGAGTGTGCTGAGAAGGTGGAAGGAATACTTTGAGGGGCTGATGAATGAAGAAAATGAGAGAGAGAGCAGGTTGGATGATGTGGGGATAGTGAATCAGGAAGTGCGGTGGATTAGCAAGGAGGAAGTGAGGGCAGCTATGAAGAGGATGAAGAGGGGAAAGGCAGTTGGTCCTGATGACCTACCTGTGGAGGTATGGAGGTGTTTAGGAGAGATGGCAGTGGAGTCTTTAACTAGATTGTTTAACACAATCCTGGAAAGTGAGAGGATGCCTGAGGAGTGGAGAAGAAGCATACTGGTACCGATTTTCAAGAACAAGGGTGATGTGCAGAACTGCAGCAACTACAGAGGTATAAAGTTGATCAGCCACAGCATGAAGATATGGGAAAGAGTAATAGAAGCTAGGTTAAGAGGAGAGGTGACGATCAGCAGCAGCAGTATGGTTTCATGCCAGGAAAGAGCACCACAGATGTGATGTTTGCTTTGAGAATGTTGATGGAGAAGTATAGAGAAGGCCAGAAGGAGTCACACTGTGTCTGTATATTTAGAGAAAGCATACGACAGGGTGCCGAGAGAGGAGGTGTGTTATTGTATGAGGGCAGTGTGACAGTGAAGGGTGGGTTCAAGGTGGAGGTGGGATTATATCAAGGATCGGCTCTGAGCCCTTTCTTGTTTGCAATGGTGATGGACAGGTTGACGGACAAGATCAGGCAGGAGTCTCCATGGACGATGATGTTTGTGGATGACATTGTGATCTGTAGTGAGAGTAGGGTGCAGGTGGAGGAGAGCCTGGAGAGGTGGAGGTATGCACTGGAGAGAAGAGGAATGAAAGTCAGTAGGAACAAGACGGAATACCTATGTGTGAATGAGAGGGAGGACAGTGGAATGGTGAGGATGCAAGGAGTAGAGGTGATGAAGGTGTATGAGTTTAAATACTTGGGGTCAACTGTCCAAAGTAACGGGGAGTGCAGGAGAGAGGTGAAGAAGAGAGTGCAGGCAGGGTGGAGTGGGTGGAGAAGAGTGTCAGGAGTGATTTGTGACAGAAGGGTACCAGCAAGAGTTAAAGGGAAGGTTTACAAGATGGTTGTGAGACCAGCTATGTTGTATGGTTTGGAGACAGTGGCACTGATGAAAAGACAGGAGGTGGAGCTGGAGGTGGCAGAGATGAAGATGATAAGATTTTCATTGGGAGTGATGAAGAAGGACAGGATTAGGAACGAGTATATTAGAGGGACCGCTCAGGGTGGACGGTTTGGAGACAAAGCAAGACAGGCAAGATGGAGATGGTTTGGACATGTGTGGAGGAGAGATGCTGGGTATACTGGGAGAAGGATGCTGAATATGGAGCTGCCAGGGAAGAGGAGAAGAGGAAGGCCAAAGAGGAGGTTTGTGGATGTGGTGAGAGAGGACATGCAGGTGGCTGGTCTGACAGAGGAAGATGCAGAGGACAGGAAGAGATGGAAACGGATGATCGGCTGTGGCGCCCCCTAACGGGAGCAGCTGAAAGAAGAGGAAGAAGATGAACCTTTAATATATCTCTTTTTCAAACATGGGACGTTCACAGTACAGACAAACCTTCTTAACCCATCCATCATCCAACCCGCTGATCCTGCTCTCAGGGTGGCGGAGATGCTGGAGTCTATCCCAGCAGCCACTGGGCGGCAGGCAGGGAGACACCCTGGACAGGCCGCCAGGCCATCACACACACACACACACACCTAGGGACAAGTTAGTAGGGCCGAGTCAGTTGACCTACAGGTCTTTGGCCTGTGGGAGGAAACCCACCCAGACACGGGGAGAACATGCAAACTCCAGACAGAGGACGACCCCCAAGGCTGGACTACCCCGGGGCTCGAACCCAGGACCTTCTTGCTGTGAGGTGACCGTGGTAACCACTGCGCCACCGTGCTGCCAAAAGATTTTTTTTTTTGCACTTAAATTTTCGGGATTGTAACTTTTAAGGAGTATTAACCAAATGAGTCACCATTTAAACCACTGAAGCGAAAAGAAAAAAGGATCTTGGTCCTTGAGGCATCCAGATGACCTGCTTCAACCTACACGCTGATCCCTCTCCATGGACAAGATTAAGATCTCTTCACTTGTGTTGTGGTTGTGTTAACGTTTCAAAGTGTGAAGGAACAATCGGTCACCTGGAGGAGGTGCAAGTGGGGAGTCTTCTATCGGCTGGTTGATGGGATGCACCACCCTGATGTCAAAGGGGGGCTTCGCCATTCGTTTCATGTTGATATTCACTGGCTCGCCACCGGTGTACTTATTGACTCTTCTAATAGCCCGAGATGCAGCATCAGTGTAATACAGGTGCTCCTGAAATAGCGATATCCCCGCAGACCGAGGAGCCCTGACGGGGAGAGAGAGTCAGCGTCACACATGGTCGCACACCATCACATTCATCTCCAGCTGACATTCAAGAGGCGAATGTGAGATTTTGAAGAAGGCATATTCATCTTAAAGTGTTTAGACCCCTTCAGGCACTAAAATCCCTGACACCCCAAATGTCTTGATGCTCAACACTCCAGGTAAGAACACCACAGCAAGTTGGGTCAGGTCATCTGGACACCACCTTTCTAGGAAGAAACGCTTCAGCATCGTCTAAGTGGCCTCTTCAGTCTCACCTGACTGCAGGTGTCTCCACCCTTATACACAACACAGTGACTGCAGGTGTCTCCACCCTTATACACAACACAGTGACTGCAGGTGTCTCCACCCTTATACACAACACAGTGACTGCAGGTGTCTCCACCCTTATACACGATACAGTGGCATAATGACACCTGCAGTCACTGTATTGTGTATAAGGGTGGGGTATGTGCAGTCAGTGTATTGTTTATAAGGGTGGGGTATGTGCAGTCAGTGTATTGTGTATAAGGGTGGGGGTACCTGCAGTCACTGTGTTGTGTATAAGGGTGGGGTACCTGCAGTCAGTGTACTGTTTATAAGGGTGGGGTATGTGCAGTCACTGTGTTGTGTATAAGGGTGGGGGTACCTGCAGTCACTGTGTTGTGTATAAGGGTGGGGTATGTGCAGTCAGTGTATTGTGTATAAGGGTGGGGTATGTGCAGTCAGGTGAGGCTGACGGGGTCACTTCCATGATGATGAAACCTGTCTGCCAACAAAGCTTGTGTCCAGAGGAACTGATTCCCCCTTCTGTGGCTGACACCTATGTTCTGTTTTGGGATCTTGATAGAAGAATGTATTAACATTCACCAACTGGCTGAAACATACGGGCTGAAAACTTTCAGTCTTTTCTGCTTTTCATTAGAAAGTGTTTTGTGAAACAGATTGATTTCTTATCTACTGAATGTGAATCTTACAGTTACATTTCTGTAGCGGCCATGTGTGTTTCTCCTCTTTGTAGGCATGTGCCACAGTGTCCTAAGGTAAAACCCTGAAGCCAGACCAAGAACGACCCTGACTCATATGGGGGTTACTGAGCAGACAATCCGTCTTTTCCCAGCACAGATACGAACACTTATCAACAGTTGCATGGCAGACGATGGGTTTATAAAGCAGCACTTACTCTGCTGAACTAAGGAGAACATCTTGCCATGTGGCTGTGGGATGATGCTCCTCCCGCCACAGTACGGCTCTTGAGCTAAATGGAGCCGCTGGTCATTCTCATATCACATTCGTGTGTGTTGTTTTATAAGAAACTCACCGCAGTGGCTGAACTACGACGTTGATGGCATTGCCGTTGTAATCACAGGAGCCAATGGCGCTTTCTCCCTCCCGGCCAGCCTCAACCCAGAACAGCCTTTTGTCCACGCGGTCGATGGACAGCGCCTGCAGCGGCCCTGCCGTTCTCACCAGGGTCACCTTTGTGTGGCGCCTCAGCGTCACCTTCATCTGGCGCCTCACGTCAGAACGCTCGATGGTCGGAGTTGCTCCATTGGACAACCAAAAGAGAAACCTGAAAAACAGTTCTGCTAGAACTGAGAGCGGGGCTTGGAGATTGTGATTCCACTTTTCAGAAAAGGAAAACTGACTGAACTTTATCATTCCCTGCCTGAATAGACACCCTAGAGGACAGAAGGTAGACCGTCATTATAAGAAGTATCTGAGTGGGTTCGACGCCCTCCACTACAACAGTAAACTTTATGGGTCACTTCCTGTTGAACAGACCTTGGTTTAGAATCCCAGAACCACAAGATTGATTCAAACTGGTTCAGGTGGCAGGATCACAAACTGATGAGAGGGACAGACGTCTACCTCCTGCCAACATCCTGGCCAGAGCACAGAGAGCTGAACCCGTTCATCCGGACACAACGTTGGACAGAAACGTTTCATCATTATCTAAGTGACCTCTTCAGTCTCCACTGACTGCAGGTATCCCACCCTTATCAGGACCAGGATCAGGACCAGGATCAGGATCAGGATCAGGAACATTTATCTGTCATTTCATCCCACGCACCTGCGCACAGGAAATGAAATGAAACATGGTTTCCCCCAGCCCACAGCAGTGCAACACAAAGACCAAAACACATCCAAACCACAAAAACTACAAAAACACATATCCAACATAAATAAATAAAAATTCACTGTCCAAGAGAGCGAATGCCAGGATGACTGTCAGACTGCCGATCTGCATGGGCTAGCAGTTAGCTTAGCCTGCCCCGCTTCCACGTCCTGGCAGACCGCCCTCGGTGTTTCCTCCTAGGGCCTGGGACCACTGGGTGCAGCAAACTGAGTTCTCCCAGCCAGACACCTTCAACACACCTCCACACGATGACACCAAAAACACAGTCACCGCTAGACAAGGCTGCCGCCAGACCGCCCTCAGAGTTATCAGAACTGCTGGTCTGCATGGGCTAGCAGTTAGCTTAGCCTGCCCTGCTCCCACCTCCTGTCAGACCGCCCGTCCTCAGACGCAGCTCCAGGCAGGGCCATGGTCTCTGGGTCCACAGGACGCAGCAGACCAGGCTCTCCCAGCCGATCCAACGCCAGCTGTCCCAGCCAACAAACAAAAGCACAGACCTAGATGCAGACATGGACAAAGACACTACATGGACGGTACGGGGTAAGGCCGCTGCAAATGCAAATTTGCACAACCATCTTCCCACATCGGAAGCAGAAAACGTATAAACAATACAGTGGCATAACGACCAAACACAACAATCGGTTTCATATCCAAATTGCAGTGACTTTTCAATGGCCATGTGTACTAGTCACAGAGGACTGGGGAATAGTTGCAATCACAGCATTGTAAGATGGTGACAGATGTACTCTTAGCCCCCCCCCACCCCCAGTTCAGGGATGGTCGTTCCCTCCTCAGATAGATGGATGGCCTCTTTGACTCCCTGTTCAAACCAATGTTCCTCCCTATCAAAGATGTGCACATCCTCATCCTTGAAAGAGTGGCCACTGGCTTCTAGATGGTGTAGACTGTGGAGTCCTGGTCTGTACATGGTGTAGACTGTGGAGTCCTGGTCTGTAGATGGTGTAGACTGTGGAGTCCTGGTCTGTAGATGGTGTAGATTGTGGAGTCCTGGTCTGTAGATGGTGTAGACTGTGGAGTGCTGGTCTGTATATGGTGTAGACTGTGGAGTCCTGGTCTGTAGATGGTGTAGACTGTGGAGTGCTGGTCTGTAGATGGTGTAGACTGTGGAGTCCTGGTCTGTAGATGGTGTAGATTGTGGAGTCCTGGTCTTTAGATGGTGTAGACTGTGGAGTCCTGGTCTGTAGATGGTGTAGACTGTGGAGTCCTGGTCTGTAGATGGTGTAGACTGTGGAGTCCTGGTCTGTAGATGGTGTAGATTGTGGAGTCCTGGTCTGTAGATGGTGTAGACTGTGGAGTCTTGGTCTGTAGATGGTGTAGACTGTGGAGTCCTGGTCTGTAGATGGTGTAGACTGTGGAGTGCTGGTCTGTAGATGGGGTAGACTGTGGAGTGCTGGTCTGTAGATGGTGTAGACTGTGGAGTCTTGGTCTGTAGATGGTGTAGACTGTGAAGTCTTGGTCTGTAGATGGTGTAGACTGTGGAGTCCTGGTCTGGTGTGTTAGCTCTCCTGTATTGTACCATCCTCTTGGTCAGCATCTGTTTAGTTTCCCTGATGTACAAGTCACGGCAATCCTCCTGGCACTTAACAGCTACACTATATTACCATGTTTGTGTCAGGGACTCCATCCTTGCGGTGGACCAACTTCTGGTGCAGTGAGTTTTGGGGTTTGAAAGCAACTGAGACACGGTGTTTGGAAAATATGCATCTCAACTGTTTTGACACTCTCGCCACATACAGAATCTCCACTGGTTTATACTTTGGTAGTTGTTGTCCTCTCTTCGATCGGCTGGTGCACTAAGCACATCTTTCATCATCTTACAATGCTGTGACTGCAACCATTCCCAAATCCTCTGTGAATGGTCCACATGGCCGTTGAAAAGTCACAGCAATTTGCATATGAAACTGGTCGTTGGTTTGGGTCGTTATGACACTGTATTGTTTATAAGGGTGGGGGCACCTGCAGTCACTGTATTGTTTATAAGGGTGGGGTACCTGCAGTCACTATTGTGTATAAGGGTGGGGTACCTGTAGTCACTGTATTGTGTATAAGGGTGGGGACACCTGTAGTCACTGTATTGTGTATAAGGGTGGGGGTACCTGTAGTCACTGTATTGTGTATAAGGGTGGGGGTACCTGCAGTCACTGTATTGTGTATAAGGGTGGGGGTACCTGCAGTCACTGCATTGTGTATAAGGGTGGGGGTACCTGCAGTCACTGTATTGTGTATAAGGGTGGGGGTACCTGCAGTCACTGTATTGTGTATAAGGGTGGGGGTACCTGCAGTCACTGTATTGTGTATAAGGGTGGGGGTACCTGCAGTCACTGCATTGTGTATAAGGGTGGGGTACCTGCAGTCACTGTATTGTGTATAAGGGTGGGGACACCTGTAGTCACTGTATTGTGTATAAGGGTGGGGGTACCTGCAGTCAGGTGAGGCTGAAGAGGCCACTTAGATGATGATGATGAAACGTTTCTGTCAGTAACCCTTGTGTCCAGATGAACTGATTCAACCTTCTGTGATCGTCTTGCCTGGTTTATCGAGCATGCATCAAGACATCTTGGCCAGATGTTTTCATTTTGTCTCTCTTTGTTCTTGTTTCTTCCTTCATCGTCACCTTTTTATCAGTGCACTTTCACTTCATGTAAAGCTCGTTGCATACCACGTTAAAGCAGCATGTTAGCACTGTTGCTTCAAAGCAAGAAGGACCTGGGTTCGAACCCCCGGCCATCCCAGGTCTTTTCTGTGTGGAGTTTGCATGTTGTCCCCGTGTCTGCATGGGTTCCCTCTTGGTGCTCTGGTTTCCTCCCACCATCGAAGACATGCATGTTAAGATCAATATCCCTGCCCGTGACCCTGCCTGAGGCAGTGGCGAACACCTGGAGTTGGACCCTGGGCGCTGCGTTGCTGCTGCACACTGTTTGCAGTGTGTCGTATAGAGGATGGTGGAAGTGCAGAGGAGGCTCTCGCAGTAAAGCATCTTCTCCTTCTCTTAATGAAATGTGCTATGTATAGTTTGATTAACTGACTGATTGGTTGACTGATTACATGGATGGACAGTCCTCAAGACTTTTGCCTTTCATACTCAATTTTTTTTCCAGCAAGTAGTAGGAGCCCACACCTTCCACTGTCTTCCCTGCTTTACAGGCAGAACTTCAATTCTCGTTACACACAGACAGAAAATGTGTGAGGTGAGCGGCGTTTCTACGTCAACGTCTGCGGAGGTCCACAGCATACGTCATCTGCATATATAATATCGGTACATGGAATATACTGATATTATATATGCACACGTCATCTGCATATATAATATTGGTACATGGAATATACTGATATTATATATGCACACGTCATCTGCATATATAATATCGGTACATGGAATATACTGATATTATATATGCACACGTCAGCTGCATATATAATATCGGTACATGGAATGTACTGATATTATATATGCACACGTCAGCTGCATATATAATATCGGTACATGGAATATACTGATATTATATATGCACACGTCATCTGCATATATAATATCGGTACATGGAATATACTGATATTATATATGCACACGTCATCTGCATATATAATATCGGTACATGGAATGGCCCTTAGTCTTCCTAAACATTATCATGTCATAGAGCTGTTGCAGCCTTTCAATATTGAAGTCCAAGTTAAAGTTAGAGTTAGAGTTAGAGTTAGAAGTCTCTTGCATGGCCTGTTCCCTTGAGTCACATTGTCTTATGAAGCTAATGGACCAAAGCGGCATTAAAAAGCGTGCAGTCGAAGTCCTGAGGAAAGACTGTCCGAGCAGAGAGCAGCGGTATGTAAGAAAGAGTCAGACAGTCGGTTCACACCCACCTGCCAGACACGCTGACTGGAGGAGACTCCACATTCATAGCAACATGATGAAGGAGGCTGAACTCCGGGAAGAGACACTGGAGCTGTTTTTCTATCTGTCTCGGTTTATTATCTATCTAGCTCCAATTATTTCACCGATGAGCCAGTTGTCCCACGGCGGTGAAGAGTTGTTGTTGTTTTTCTCAAAAATATAAAGGGTCGATATGAACATAAAAGTAATCGATGATGTAAGTGTTGTAAATGGATTACCTGTAACCGGGATCCACAACGATAGAACTGGGTCGGGTCAGGTGTCTTAACAGAGTCCTCCCATTCGTCCCATTAGTGTCTATTCTTTTGATGGTTCCCTTTTCTCTACTGGTCCAGTAGACACAATTTAAAATCCAGTCAACGGCGAGGCCTGAGATGCTTTTCTCAGATGAGAAGATTTTCTGGAAAACAAATGAAGAAAAAAAGACAAAAAGCTCTGAACAAAGCAGCATTCTCACAAAATCCGCCTCTGTCAGCTGTGGCTGGAGCTGCGGTTTTGCTAGAAACGAAGTGAGTGGCTGATTACTTTCAGTGTCCTCTAATGAAGCTAATGCACGTGAGCACGTGCGCCTGTGAAATGCTGCTTATGAAACAGATGAGGGGGGATACCAGTACATAAATGCTATCATGTGATCAGTACATGCCATAATATGACTATTAAACATTATTATATTAAATATCAAAAAAACATCATGATATGACTGGTAAATATCATTTTATGTGTAGTAAATATCACAATGTGACTAGTAAATATCATGACGTGACAAGTAAATATCATTTTATGTGTAGTAAATATCACAATGTGACTAGTAATTATCACAACGTGACTAGTAAATATCACAATGTGACTAGTAAATATCATAACGTGACTAGTAAATATCATAACGTGACTAGTAAATATCATTTTATGTGTAGTAAATATCACAATGTGACTAGTAAATATCATGACGTGACAAGTAAATATCATTTTATGTGTAGTAAATATCACAATGTGACTAGTAAATATCATAATGTGACTAGTAAATATCATTTTATGTGTAGTAAATATCACAATGTGACTAGTAAATATCATAATGTGACTAGTAAATATCATTTTATGTGTAGTAAATATCACAATGTGACCAGTAAATATCATAATGTGACTAGTAAATATCATTTTATGTGTAGTAAATATCACAATGTGACCAGTAAATATCATAATGTGACTAGTAAATATCATTTTATGTGTAGTAAATATCACAATGTGACCAGTAAATATCATGAAGTGACTAGTAAATATCATGAAGTGACTAGTAAATATCATAACGTGACTAGTAAATATCATGAAGTGACTAGTAAATATCATGAAGTGACTAGTAAATATCATAACGTGACTAGTAAATATCATGAAGTGACTAGTAAATATCATAACGTGACTAGTAAATATCATGAAGTGACTAGTAAATATCATGAAGTGACTAGTAAATATCATAACGTGACTAGTAAATATCATAACGTGACTAGTGAATATCACGAAGTGACTAGTAAATATCACAACGTGACTAGTGAATATCACGAAGTGACTAGTAAATATCATAACGTGACTAGTAAATATCATGAAGTGACTAGTAAATATCATGAAGTGACTAGTGAATATCATGAAGTGACTAGCAAATATCAGTAGGCGTTAGTAATGGGTACTGATGGAAGGATTTGGCCGGGCCGGCTGACTGCTTGTGCCGTTGTTTGCCTCAGTAAACAGCACCACAGGAAGCTGATTCCTGCTGAAGGCTTCATGCCATGGGAGACGTCAGTGGAGCTGCTGGGTACCTGGTCCCCCTCCATGTGAGTCACTTTGTCAGGTCTTTGTTGATATGTTATTCAAACGGCTGAGCGGTTGAGTTCAGTGCTCCGGTAGAAATTTCACATTACTCCTGTGTTTTGTTTTAATGTGCCGTCTTCCGATAGTACTTTCTACCCAGTTCCTTACCACAGATTCATCTACACATGCTCACCTGTCGCCGCATTCCTCCGACCGCTGCTTTGTAGATGACCCCCGTGTGCTTGTCAGCCCAGTAGACCTTCTGTTCTCTGTAGTGGAAGTCCAGCAGAATGGAGCTCCCCACGCCGGCCACGAGCCTTCGCTGGTTCCTCCCATCCAGGTCCATCTGATGGATGGCCTTACCATGACCAAAGATCAGGTGGGGCTCCGCATCTGAGCAAAAACATCTCACTCATCTTCCCACTTTCTGGTCTTTCATGGCTCCAAAAGAGGATTTGCTTTAACAGTGCTTCACATCACTTCTTTATACTTTACCAACTGTAACCTCCTATTCATTAACTGTAAACGTACGTACAGTAATGACAGCACAGATCCTGTACAGCACACATACCTTAGTCCTCTGTAGGTTACACATGTCTGGCCAGCACGAGGTCTTCAGCAGAAAATCATTTTGCTGTTTGCTCTCAAATGGTTTTGCCTTCATGTCAAATTATTTTATGTGTCAGGAAGTGTGTCAACATCTGTAAAATGTTGAGGATCGAGTCTGAAAACATTAACTTCCTGTTCATGGTGAACTTTGTAAATAACGGCTTTGGAAATCCGACAAAGTATGTGTTTGTGTCCTTTGTACTGTGTCCATAAGGAGCCACTGATGGTCTTCAGACGGCTGCTGGTCTAGAAGACCTTTCAGCGGTGTATGTTTGGACTGGCAAGTTTAACATCTCAATAGCTCCTGTCAGCCTTTGTGTGGGGCTCTTTGCTGGTGTCGCTGATAAATGTTTTCAAATTAGAGCCTATTCATGGCTTGAATGGGGTGACGTTCAAGGCAGCCGCAACCTCCTTTGAGTAACACAGTGGTTTCTTAGCAGCACCGAGCCTCCACAGGAGGATGTCTCAGCATGTGGACGCAGGAACATCAGTTCAGTCCAGGGGTCATGGTCACCACATAACCTTCTAGCCTGAAAACCCTGCTCGTGTTTTTAATCCACAAAAAGTTAAAAATGTCCATCCATCCGCTATCCAAACCGCTCAGCCGGCTCTCAGGGTGTCGGGATGCTGGAGCCTATCCCAGCAGTCATTGGGCAGCAGGTGGGGAGACACCCCGGTCAGGCCGCCAGGCCGTCACAGGGTATCACAAATAAACCCCAGACTGCCCAAAACAAGTAAAGCAGGGTTTTGTTAAAGTTACCTCCAACTTAACTGGCTTCCAGTTGAAAGAAGAGTCATACAAATCAAGTTGGGATTTACCCCTAATAAAGGGGTCCCCAAATATCTGCCCCACTACTTTAATCGCTTCACAGACAACTACGCAACAAGAGGCCGCTCAGCAGATTTTATTCTTTCTAGATTCAAGAGTTCAATGGGCAAAAACTCTTTATGTGGGAGCGAATTAAGGGGGGCAGCCCGGGAACCGCCACAGCCGGGACACGAACCCGTATCTTCCGCCCCGCGGTGGACAACGTTGACCAGTCGACTGAAAGGTCCAGCTCACTAGCCACGGGCTAACGTGTCTACTTATCCGTGCACGCTACGATATACACCTCTGCAGTTGTACCGCTGAAACCCGCTGAAGTAGCAGGTGATGAAGAAACCTGCAGAAGAAGAGAGAAACGTTCAGCAGGCGATGAAGAAGAGAGAAACGTTAAGCAGGTGATTGTTACGGGTGGTATTATAGCACCACCCAGTGGCTGTTAGCTGTAGTCAATGTTACGTAAGGCACGCAGTCTCCTGCGTGCGTCAGTTCATCTCTGTATTGGTGATACTTACGGTTCGACACTGAAGCCCCTTAACGATTAAGGGACTAGCTCCCAGAGAGAAACTAAAGCATAGTAGCACCACACTGAAATGTTCTCAGACCAAGGTCTGCCATAATTTGGGGTCCTTACCACTGAGTGTGTTGTACGGGGCAGCAAATACAAGCTGGATTTTGAGGTCGTAAATACACAACAGTTGCCACTGCTGTCAGGGTCCACGTCAGAGGAGATGGGGCTCATACACTTTACCATCCCAGAGGAGCTCAGAGTAGAAGGGCTCAACGCAGTGGACGACGGCCTCACCATGCCTCTCACCAGAAGTACAGTCATCAGAGCATATCAGGATGTCTTCACTGGTCCTGTGGAGGCACTCCCCGGAGAGGTTCATTTCAACTTGGATCCAGCGGTTCAGCCGGTGCAGAGTGCACCACGCAATGTTCCGGTGGCTATGAAGGAAGCTGTGAAGGCTCAGCTCGACCGATATGAAAGAGAGGGTCATATCACATCAGACAGTGAGCCCACCGATTGGATCGGTAATATGGTCATCGTCAAAACACCAGAAAAGCTGCGTATATGTCTACAGCCGCACCATCTCAACCAGGCACTCAGGCGCTCGCATTACCTCATGCCCACACTGGAGGATGTGCTCTATAAGCTGCCTAAAGCCAAGGTCTTCACACTGGTCGATGCAAGAGATGTGTTTCTTCAGCGTAAACTGGATGAGGCTAGCAGCCTCATGACCACCTTTTGGACCCCCTGGGGCCGGAAGAGATGGTTGAAACTTCCGTTTGGGGGTGTGGAGCCTATAGCTGATGACATCCTCATCGTTGGTTGTGGCGACAGCAAGGAAGAGGCAAACAAGGACCATGATGACAAGCTGGTAGCCCCTCTGGACCGCTGTCGACAAGTGAAACTGTGGCTCAGTGTCAAGAAGCTTCAGTTTAGAGTGTCTGAGGTGCGGTTCCATGGCCACATCCTGTTGGCTGCAGGTCTAAAAGCTGACCCGAAGAAAGTCAGAGCGGTGTTGGACATGCCAGCCCCATCCGACGTCAAGTGTGTGCAGAGACTCATCGGAATCATCACATATTTGGCTAAGTTTCTCCCGCGGCTCTCAGAAGTATGCGAGCCTTTGAGGAGACTCACAGACAAGGACACAGTCTGGCACTGGCTGTCGAAGCACGACGCAGCTGTCAGGGAGATAAGACAGCTTGTGACACAGACGCCTGTGCTGCGATACTATGATGTGGCAAAACCCATCACAGTACAAAGTGACTCCAACCAGCATGGCATGGGCTGCTGTCTGATGCAGGAGGGACAGCCTATTGCTTTCGCGTCAAGGGCACTCACGCCTCCAGAGCAAAACTATGTGCAGATAGAGAAGGAATGCCTTCCTCAGCATAGTATTTGCCTGCCAGCTTTTCCATCATTATCTATACGGTCGAGACAATATCACAGCGGAGACAGATCACAAGCCCCTCGTAGCAATCTTCAGCAAGCCTTTCCTCAATGCTCCCAAGTGCTTGCAGAGCATGCTACTGGCTCTTCAGAGTTACAACCTGAGAGTGATCTACAAACCAGGACCGGACATGTTGGTGAGTGACATATTAAGCAGGGCTGTCACTTCCACAACACACCCTGGCTCTATGCATGCAGAGCACAAAGTCTGCAGTATGGTGGACGAGCAGCTGGCAATTGAGCACATAAATATGGCCGACTATCTGAATGTCACAGACAAAAGGCTGCTGCAGATACAGCAACACACAGACAACGACAGACAGCTGCAAGTCGTGAAGTGTACTATCCTGAAGGGTTGGCCCGCTGATAAGGATGAAACAGAGCAGGCAGTCGGAGAGTTCTGGCCTATCAAAGAGGAGCTAAGTGTCCAGAATTGAGTCTTATTTAGGGAGCAAAGAGTGGTGATCCCAAAATCATTGCGTCCTGAGATGCTTGCCAGAGTACATGGCAGTCACATCGGTGGCGAGGCCTGCTACAGACAAGCACGGGAGACCATATACTGGCCTGGAATGCAGAGCGAAATCAAGGATTATGTCAGTAAATGCTCTACATGCAATGAGTATGCCATTGAGCAGCAAAAGGAGACAATGCTGAGCCATGAACTGCCCACACGCCCCTGGCAAATCATAAGTCTGGATCTTTTCTAACACAGTGGGAAATACTTTCTGATGGTAGTTGATCACTACTCAGATTACTGGGAGATTGATGTTCTGCCAGACCTTAGCGCAGAGACAACAATAAAACTATGCAAGGCTCAATTTGCTGGTTATGGGCAACCTGACAGGGTCATTTCCGACAATGGGCCCCAGTTCGCCTGTACTTAGTTCCGCCAATTCGTTGTGGAGTGGAGGTTTGACCATATCACCTCCTCACCAAGGCATCCCAAGGCCAACAGGAAGGCGGAAGCAGCGGTCAAAATCGCAAAGAACCAGTGCAAGAAAGCGCTACGAGATGGCGAGGATGCCAGGAGGGCAATCTTACAATGGAGAAACACACCAACGGAGGGTATGGACAGCAGTCCTGCCCAACGACTGATGTCACGGCGTTTGAAGTCAGCTCTGCCAGTGGTTGATGCACTTCTTGAGCCACGCGTCGTTACGGATGTTGTTGACAAACTGCGGCAAAGGAGACAAATCTTGAAACTCATCTACGACAGGACTGCTAAGGACTTACCTGAGAAGCAGTTCGGATGAAGCCACTACCAGGGGACAGGACAGGCATCTGGCGACGGGGAGTGTGTCTGCAGAAAGTAGCCCCACGGTCATATCTGGTAGAGGTCAAGGGCTCCTTGTATTGTCGCAATCGAGTCGATCTACATATGGCAGAGCCAAGGCCATCACAAAACCCTAGGGCTGGCGCAGAGGGGCCTTCATCTGAATGCAGTGGGTCTCAGCCACAGAGTGACATGACGGAGGGTGAGAGGGTATGCACGTTATCTCCTCAACCCTCTCCCAACAGGCCCTACAGCAGCCCACCGGCTCCGGGCCCACCACAGACTTTGGACGCCTCTGCTGTCCCATCGTCACCCCATTCCCCTGCTCTCTCTCAATATAGGCCTCAGATACCGCCTCCCGGCAGACTGAACCTATAAGCTGACATGGACTGGTTCTAATGTTCAGTGTTTAGGCAGTCTGGGGATAGTGGCTGAAGGGAAGGGGGAGAGGGGGGAGATAGACGGGATGTTTAATCGTTTTTGAGATCTAGATATAACCATATAACCATGTCTTGGGTGAAGTTCACAACTTGTTATTTCAGGAAGTGTTTTGTTTAAAGGAACGGGAGACGTTACGGGTGGTATTATAGTACCACCCAGTGGATGTTAGCTGTAGTCAATATTACGTAAGGCACGAAGTCTCCTGCGTGCGTCAGTTCATCTCTGTATTGTTGATACTTACAGTTCGACACTAAAGTCCCTTAACTGTTAACTTGGAGTATGCCTCGTTTTTACACACCACTAGCTCAAATAGCGATGAAGAAACCCACAGAAGAAGAGAGAAACGTTAAGCAGGCGATGAAGAAGAACAGGGACCTTGCACAAATTAACCCAGAGTTGTCCGTTTATGTTGTTTTTATTATTTGATGAAATATTGTATTTGCACCTGTCGGTCTTGCTGGGCTTGTACCAACTTATTTATATTTATTTTATTTATTGGTCAAATATCTAAGCTAATCATGAAGAACACTTCTGAAGAGTTTATTTCCTTCTGTTTGCACCAGCTGCAGGACTCTCATCTTCTTGCTCCATCTCTTATATTGCTGCGTTCATGCCTATATGTTATGTGAAACTGACAGCGATGTACCAGGTGAAGTTCCTCATATGGGATCACGCTTGGCAAATACTACTGACCATGAAAAACATATTAACATATTTGTTCTTAAGGAGCAAAATGGAAATGGAAGGATGAGCACGTCGACTGTGTGAAATGCACACTGTGTCATGAAGTGTGTCAAAATGTCTGAAATAATCACGAGCCAGCAGTCTAAAAGATAAAACTGATGTGGGAGGTTGGCCCTCTGTTTGACCCCGGCTGCAGCAGGATGATCTGGTCTGAAACATGGTCATGTGCTGCTATGGCTGCAGCACACAAACACCGGAGAATGAAGAGAACAATGAGACAATGACAAGCAAGGCCATGAACCGTCTGCTTCAGGACTCCAAGATGGACGCAAGTGCCAAGCTGTGAGGATGCATCAGGATGAAGCACTGGTGGAACAGTTCACGCTTACCGCCTCCCGGAAACCTGAGCTACTCGATTTGCCCAAGCTCAACTAGTATTGTGTTTGATTTCAGGGAAATTTCTTAATAAGGAACCAAAAATTGCTAAGCTCATATTGTGATGCAGCATTGCTGGTGGACAAAGTGGGAGGGCGGCCATTTTGAATGTAAAGTGAGTAAACACGCTCAGCATGTGGAGCAAGTTGGGGTCACACATGGGAGCTTGAATGTGGGACCTAACGCTCCTCTAATGAAAGGACAGTATAGTTTGTATTTAAAAAGCTTAAAAGGGATCAAATACGAGGGTTCACTGAGCAAGCAGTTTGTCATAAACAGTCAGTCACATTCACATGTCAGCCTGGTTTAACTGTTCCTCTGCTGGAGACTGATGCTGTCATTGTACCATCATGACAGGAGTAGACATAATGATAATAATAATGATGATGATGATTACAGTATCATCATCATCATAACCGAGGACTGCTAAGATCACGCTGTGCTGAGTGTTGTGTTGTTTTCAGCTTAAAATAAGATTCAGCCTCATAAATGGAATTTTGTCTAAAAGAGGGTTAAAGGTAGATGAACGACTCACAGTCAGACATGCTGGTGGCTCGACCAAGTCTACAGAATAACCAACAAGTCTACACAGAATAACCAACAAGTCTGCACAGAATAACCAACAAGTCTGCACAGAATAACCAACAAGTCTGCACAGAATAACCAACAAGTCTACAGAATAACCAACAAGTCTACAGAATAACCAACAAGTCTGCACAGAATAACCAACAAGTCTACAGAATAACCAACAAGTCTACACAGAATGACCAACAAGTCTACAGAATAACCAACAAGTCTACACAGAATAACCAACAAGTCTACACAGAATAGCCAGTTGTATAACAAGTCTACACAGAATAACCAACAAGTCTACAGAATAACCAACAAGTCTACACAGAATAACCAACAAGTCTGCACAGAATAACCAACAAGTCTGCACAGAATAACCAACAAGTCTACAGAATAACCAACAAGTCTACACAGAATAACCAACAAGTCTACAGAATAACCAACAAGTCTACAGAATAACCAACAAGTCTACAGAATAACCAACAAGTCTACAGAATAACCAACAAGTCTACACAGAATAACAAACAAGTCTACAGAATAACCAAAAAGTCTACACAGAATAACCAACAAGTCTACAGAATAACCAACAAGTCTACACAGAATAACCAACAAGTCTGCACAGAATAACCAACAAGTCTACAGAATAACCAACAAGTCTACACAGAATAACCAACAAGTCTACACAGAATAACCAACAAGTCTGCACAGAATAACCAACAAGTCTGCACAGAATAACCAACAAGTCTACAGAATAACCAACAAGTCTACACAGAATAACCAACAAGTCTACAGAATAACCAACAAGTCTACAGAATAACCAACAAGTCTACACAGAATAACCAACAAGTCTGCACAGAATAACCAACAAGTCTGCACAGAATAACCAACAAGTCTACAGAATAACCAACAAGTCTACACAGAATAA
>JAJHIY020001536.1:445000-477500 GCA_022114975.2 Lampris megalopsis | reverse complement strand
GCACCTTTAACCCGGAATATGTTGCAGAATGACTGGAAACCTGCAGAGTTCATCTCACTGAGCCGTTTCAAATCCACATTGAGAGCACTTGAAGCTGATTTCACAACATGTACTTGTTTTTTATAATCTGCTTGTCATTTATCTTTTTTCTAAGTTTTTTTGTCTTTTGTTTGTGTTTTCATGTGTAATTTTGCAACTGTGGGACTTTGTATCTGTGCTTTCTAATTGCTGCTGCCTGTCTTGGCCAGGTCTCCCTTGCAAAAGAGGTTTGCAATCTCAACGGGATCCTCCTGGTTAAATAAAGGTTAAATAGATAAAATAAATAAATAAATAACCACTGTACTACATACTGTACTGCATATAACCATATAACCATACTGTACCGCATATAACCAAACTGTACTGCATATTGTACTGCATATAACCATACTGTACTGCATATTGTACTGCATATAACCATATAACCATACTGTACCGCATATAACCATACTGTACTGCATATTGTACTGCGTAGAACCATACTGTACTGCGTAGAACCATACTGTACTGCATATAACCATATAACCATACTGTACCGCATATAACCATACTGTACTGCATATTGTACTGCACATAACCATACTGTACTGCATATTGTACTGCATATAACCATATAACCATACTGTACCGCATATAACCATACTGTACTGCATATTGTACTGCGTAGAACCATACTGTACTGCGTAGAACCATACTGTACTACATATAACCATACCGTACTGCATATTGTACTGCATATAACCATTCCGTACTGCATAGAACCACACTGTACTACATATAACCATATAACCATACCGTACCGCATATAACCATACTGTACTGCATATTGTACTGCATATAACCATTCCGTACCGCATAGAACCATACTGTACTACATATTGTACTGCATATAACCATACTGTACTGCATATTGTACTGCATATAACCATTCCGTACTGCATAGAACCATACTGTACTACATATTGTACTGCATATAACCATACTGTGTATGAGCATGTTTGTTAATATATTATACATTATGTAAAATACTGTAACGTGCATGGATAAGAAGACACGCTGGCCGCTGGCTGGCGGGTCTGACCCTTTAGTCGAGCGGGTAGCGACTCCTCCTGCGGTGCGGGCGACACGGGTTCGCCTCCCGGCCGCGGCACTTCCTGTGGTTGCGTTGTCCCCCGAATTCGCTACAGTACATAATGTGTAATACAACATATATAGTGGAATATATAATGTACTGTAGCGGATTCAGGGGAGGCATCGCTACCCGCTCGACTAAAGGGTCAGACCCGCCAGCCAGCGGCCAGCGTGTCTTCTTATCCATGCACGTTACAGTATTTTACATTATATATGATTGTAAAAAAGGCTCCGACATTTATAGGTGCCCGCCCCTTTAAGACCGCCCGCCCCTTTAAGACTGCCCGCCGCTTTAAGATTTCCCGCCCCTTTAAGACCGCCCGCCCCTTTAAGACTGCCCTCCCCTTTAAGACCGCCCGCCCCTTTAAGACTGCCCGCCCCTTTAAGAGCCCGCCCCTTTAAGACTGGCCAGAGTCTCCTGCTGTGGGTGACGCAGCCTGGGTTTGGGTGTAGTTTGAAGACAGCGAGATAGAGGCCTTGCCTAGCGCACGTCGAGACGGTGTTCGTGTTATAAGTACACACTACTTGTAGTTTCCCCTGCAATTCTCGTGTCTACGTGTGTAGTGAATTTGTCCTCGTTTGTCCTTCGTTGCGATCCAGCTTGTCTGAGTCACCGACGGAAAGTAAGTGTTGCAGGCTGAGTTGCCTCGTCGTCATGTTTAGCTAGCCTGTGTAGCAGTAGCTAGCTCGCTGCGCACCCGTGGCTTCTAACGTGTGGGGAAGACATACTCCATGTTAGCATGTCCTGCATTATTCCTGGGGTTAAGTGCTAGCTTAGCAAAGGTGGTTCCCTATAAGCCGTCACAGGCTAACGTGCCGTTTATGCCGTCGTGTGTTGGTTTGGCCGTTCGTGTTGATCGTCCAACGCGGACTCCATTTTGTTGTTCTTCATCTCTCCAGCAGATGTCGCCATTGTGTCGTTATATGATAGTAATAGGCCTACTCTAAATGTAATGTTGCAATGCTAGTGCCTAATGGCAATTCCCCTTTTAGTTGTTGCAGAACTCGCTATAATTTACGCTGGATTTCAATACGGTTCACACAAACGAAGTCCACGTCTCCTCTTCGTTCCTGTGTTCTGACCGACACACCATCCTGTTTACTCTCTGCCTAAGACAAACTAGCCATTCCAAATTATCCCACTAACACATATACTGTAGCGAATTCGGGGGCAGCCACAGGAACCTCCGCAGCCGGGACGCGAACCCGTATCCCGCACCGCGGGAGACATCTCTAACCGCTCGATTAAAGGGTCCGACCCATTAGCCAAGGGCTAACGGGTCTACTTATCCATGCACGTTACAATACATTATACATTTTGTATTACACATTATACATTAGGTATTATACATTATGTATTATACATTATACATTATATATCCAAGATGGCGGCGCGCTGGACGCTGCGGCTACTGTGGTTCCCTGTTCAGGGTTGTGTTTTCTTTGTTATTCACACGTTAGTTTTAAGTTTACTTACACGTGTAGGTCCTGCGCTCTGCTACAACCGTCAGGACGCCCTCAGAGCGGATTACTCACTTCCCTCCACCATCACGGACAACTCCCCATCCATATTATCTGCTTACCGACCTCGCAGTGGAAACGCTGCCCCCTGGCGGCAACGTGAACAGAAGAGGGGGAAACGAGGCGGGCTACACGCTAAGCTAAGTAGCGCTCCCTTCAGAGTGTCCCTCCCCAGCATCGTCATGTCTAATGTCCGGTCGTTAGCTAACAACATGGAGGAGATAAGACTCAGGCTGTCCTCTCAGAAAAGGCTGCAGAACTGCTGTCTGCTGATGTTTACGGAGACTTGGCTCAAAAGCAACATGGCGACTCGGCAGTCGAGCTAGCAGGCCGCACAGCCTTCCGTGCCGACAGGACAGCGGACTCCGGCAAGACCCGCAGAGGAGGTTTGAGTATTTATGTCAGTAACTCTTGGTGCAACAATATAAAGATCGTTGAAAGGCATTGCTCTGCTGATCTGGAGCTCCTTATGATTCAGTGCTGGCCTTTTTACCTGCCCAGGGAGCTAACGGCCATTACCATCGCCGCTGTATACATCCCCCCACATGCTAATGCGGAGGAAGCACTTAAGCAACCACAATGTGCCATCAGCAGACAGCAGACCCAACACCCGGACAATGCCTTTATCATAGTAAGACCAGGAGCATCGGAGGTGGTTCAAACTCTTCTACCATGGTGCAGATGGGAGGAGAAATGGGGTAGGGGTAATTCTGAAGGAAGAGTATGTCAAGAGCGTGCTGGAGGTGAAGAGAGTGTCAGACAGAGTGATGAGTATGAAGCTGGAAATCGAACGTGTGATGATGAAGGTTATCAGCACATATGCCCTGCAAGTTGGGTGTGAGATGGAAGAGAAAGAAGAATTCTGGAGTGAGTCGGATGAAATGGTGGAGAGGAGTTAATACAGGCACTGTGTGGTAGAGAAGAGTTGCCAGACGGGTGGGGAACCACTGCAGAAATAGTGAGGGAGACAGCTAGGAAGTTATTGGTGTGTCATCAGGACAGAGGAAGGAAAACAATGATACTTGGTGGTGGAATGAGGGGGTACAGCAAAGTATACAGAGGAAGAGGTTGGCAAAGAAGAACTGGGATAGTCATAGAGATGAAGAAAGTAGACAGGGGTACAAGGAGACACAGCGTAAAGTGAAGACAGAGGTGGCAAAGGCAAAGGAAAAGGCGTATGGTGAGTTGTATGACAGGTTAGACAGTAAGGAAGGAGAAAAGGACTTGTACCGATTGGCTAGACAGAGGGACCGAGCTGGGAAGGATGTGCAGCAAGTTAGGGCAACAAAGGATAGAGATGGAAATGTGCTGAGAAGTGAGGAGAGTGTGCTGAGAAGGTGGAAGGAATACTTTGAGGGGCTGATGAATGAAGAAAACGAGAGAGAGAGAAGGTTGGATGATGTGGGGATAGTGAATCAGGAAGCACGGTGCACTAGCAAGGAGGAAGTGAGGGCAGCTATGAAGAGGATGAAGAGTGGAAAGGCAGTTGGTCCTGATGACATACCTTTGGAGGCATGGAGGTGTTTAGGAGAGATGGCAGTGGGGTTTTTAACTAGATTGTTTAACACAATCCTGGAAAGTGAGAGGATGCCTGA
Organism: Lampris megalopsis; assembly: GCA_022114975.2. Taxonomy (NCBI): domain Eukaryota; kingdom Metazoa; phylum Chordata; class Actinopteri; order Lampriformes; family Lampridae; genus Lampris; species Lampris megalopsis. The sequence continues at coordinate 473,214 of JAJHIY020001536.1, read as the reverse complement.
GGAGTGGAGAAGAAGCATACTGGTACCAATGTTCAAGAACAAGGGTGATGTGCAGAACTGCAGCAACTACAGAGGTATAAAGTTGATCAGCCACAGCATGAAGATTTGGGAAAGAGTAATAGAAGCTAGGTTAAGAGGAGAGGTGATGATCAGCGAGCAGCAGTATGGTTTCATGCCAGGAAAGAGTACCACAGATGCGATGTTTGCTTTGAGAGTTGATGGAGAAGTATAGAGAAGGCCAGAAGGAGGTACATTGTGTCTTTGTAGATTTAGAGAAAGCATACGACAGGGTGCCGAGAGAGGAGGTGTGGTATTGTATGAGGAAGTCGGGAGTTGCAGAGAAGTATGTAGGAGTGGTGCAGGATATGTATGAGGGAAGTGTGACAGTGGTGAGGTGTGTGGTTGGAATGACAGATGGGTTCAAGATGGAGGTGGATTACACCAAGGATCGGCTCTGAGCCCTTTCTTGTTTGCAGTGGTGATGGACAGGTTGACGGACGAGATCAGGCAGGAGTCTCCATGGACGATGATGTTTGCAGATGACATTGTGATCTGTAGTGAGAGTAGGGTGCAGGTTGAGGACAGCCTGGAGAGGTGGAGGTATGCACTGGAGAGAAGAGGAATGAAAGTCAGTAGGAGCAAGACGGAATACCTATGTGTGAATGAGAGGGAGGACAGTGGAATGGTGAGGATACAAGGAGTAGAGGTGACGAAGGCGTATGAGTTTAAATACTTGGGGTCAACTGTCCAAAGTAACTGGGAGTGCAGAAGAGAGGTGAAGAAGAGAGTGCAGGCAGGGTGGAGTGGGTGGAGAAGAGTGTCAGGAGTGATTTGTGACAGAAGGGTACCAGCAAGAGTTAAAGGGAAGGTTTACAAGATGGTGGTGAGACCAGCTATGTTGTATGGTTTGGAGACGGTGGCACTGATTAAAAGACAGGAGGCGGCGCTGGAGGTGGCAGAGAGAAGATGATAAGGTTTTCACTGGGAGTGATGAAGAAGGACAGGATTAGGAACGATATATTAGAGGGACAGCTCAGGTTGGACGGTTTGGAGACAAAGCAAGAGAGACAAGATGGAGATGGTTTGGACATGTGTGGAGGAGAGATGCTGGGTATACTGGGAGAAGGATGCTGAATATGGAGCTGCCAGGGAAGAGGAGAAGAGGAAGGCCAAAGAGGAGGTTTATGGATGTGGTGAGGGAGGACATGCAGGTAGCTGGTGTGACAGAGGAAGATGCAGAGGACAGGAAGAAATGGAAACGGATGATCCGCTGTGGCGACCCCTAATGGGGTCGCCACAGCGAAAGTAGCAGTAGTAGATATTATACATTACACATTACATCACACTGTTTACAAATGCACAAATAATCCAATACTGATCAAAAATTTACAGTGACAGTCAACCTTGATATCTGTCTTTCTTTCTGTCTTGTCTGTCTGTCTGTCTGTCTGTCTGTCTGTCTGTATGTATGTATGTCTGTCTGTATGTCTTTGTGTCTGTCTGTCTGTCTGTCTGTCTGTCTTTCTATCTGTCTATCTATCTATCTGTCTGTCTGTCTGTCTGTCTGTCTGCCCGCCTGCCCATCTGTCTGTCTGTGCATCTGTCCGTCTGTCCGTCTGCCTGTCTGTCTGTCTGTCTGTCTGTCTGCCTGTCTGTCTGTCTGTCCGCCTGTCCATCTGTTCACCTGTCTGTCTCTCCTTCTGCCCATCGCTCTGTCTGCCTGTCTGTTTGTCTCTATCTATCTATCTATCTATCTATCTATCTATCTATCTATCTATCTATCTGTCTATCTATCTATCTATCTATCTATCTATCTATCTATCTATCTGTCTATCTGTCTGTCTGCCTGCCTGCCTGTCTGTCTGTCTGTCTGTCTGTCTGAGTTGTCTGTGTCTACGTCTCTGTCTGGTCCATCCTTGCCATCGTTTCGGTCTGTGTGTTCGTTCCAACAGCCTGGTTGTTGCCATGACAACAGAGCAGCTGCTGCGATAGACTGGGAATACATACGGTGGGCGGCTTGGAGGTTTCCATGGAAACCCTTTCCCTGGTTCACCCACCATTTTAGTGGGATTTACGACACCGCCTGTCCCGCTGCTGTGACATCCGTGACCCATCGATTAGTGGGGTAAGCTCATCGCTCATAGCGTGGTGAGGAAGTGAAGACGTGTGGAATCTCCGCAGATGCCACGTATGATGAGTCTTTCCGACACGTTATAATGACTCTTTCCGACACGTTATAATGACTCTTTCACGTTATGATGACTCTTTCCGACACGTTATGACTCTTTCACGTTATGATGAGTCTTTCACGTTATGATGAGTCTTTCCGACACGTTATGATGACTCTTTCCGACACGTTATAATGACTTTCACGTTATGATGACTCTTTCACGTTATGATGACTCTTTCCGACACGTTATAATGACTCTTTCACGTTATGATGAGTCTTTCACGTTATGATGAGTCTTTCCGACACGTTATGATGACTCTTTCCGACACGTTATAATGACTTTCACGTTATGATGACTCTTTCATGTTATGATGACTCTTTCCGACACGTTATAATGACTCTTTCACGTTATGATGAGTCTTTCACGTTATGATGAGTCTTTCACGTTATGATGACTCTTTCCGACACGTTATGATTACTCTTTCACGTTATGATGACTCTTTCCGACACGTTATGACTCTTTCCGACACGTTATAATGACTCTTTCACGTTATGATGAGTCTTTCACGTTATGATGAGTCTTTCCGACACGTTATGATGACTCTTTCACGTTATGATGAGTCTTTCCGACACGTTATAATGACTCTTTCACGTTATGATGAGTCTTTCCGACACGTTATAATGACTCTTTCACGTTATGATGAGTCTTTCCGACACGTTATAATGACTCTTTCACGTTATGATGAGTCTTTCCGACACGTTATGATCGGCATTTCACACCAGCAGTCTGCAGCCATGTGCCCCTGAGACCTTGTTGTGTGTTTCCTTCCATCTGGCTAAACTCACTGCTCATCGTCCCATCCCGTAGCAGGTTTGCCAAACCACATTATAAGCCTGGTGCTCCGGAAGGGCCGAGCCGGCCTGCTGGACAAGCCGAGGGTTGTTTCACACCTTCGAAAAGATCAACTTTTACATTCCGTGACTTCCTTTTGTTTCAGGGTGGATATGTTACAGCATTTTCTTCATAAGACTTTCCCTCCTGAGTGTGCATGCACCCCTGAGACCCCCCCCCCCCACACACACACACACACCTGATATGTGGATATACGGATAGGATGTGCATATGTCTATAAACCGCTTTACAACTGGAAACACGTCTGGAGGAAACGTGTTCTCACCAGCTGCATGAGAGACGCGGTGCTGTGTTGCAGCCCAGTGAATCTGAGCCACTGCAGAGGGCGGAGTCGCTAGGGTGGGAATGACGTGCACCTGTTGCTCCAGGAAGGCCAGGCTGTGGTAGACCAAGACCAGCGCTGATCACCTCAGCAGCTGTGAGCTAGCAGACATTCAGATTTACATGGACTGTAAAAGCGTTCATCTAAAATTCCTTCTCCTTGGGTCACTAAGGTCAACAGTCTGCTTCAGTCTGTCTGTCTGACTGTTTGGCTGGCCTTACAAACTGATTAGTCAGTCTTAATCAGTCAGTACATGTGGTGTGATTTATGTCTCCAGCTATTAGTTTGCCTTTGACATCAAAATAATGTTCACAGATATGAAGTGATCCTCTATGATGAACCATGCATCTGATGAACTGGACTGGTTCTGTCACACTCAGCACTGTGGTGGAGCCAGTTATCAGCTGATGTAATCCAGTTACTATTAGTTAACACAGTCAGTACTGTGGTGGAACCACTCGTCAGATGATGTAATCCAGTTACTGTTACTTACAATTAGTTACTATTAGTTAACACAGTCAGTACTGTGGTGGAACCACTTGTCAGCTGATGTAATCCAGTTACTATTACTTACAATTAGTCACTATTAGTTACTATTAGTTAACACAGTCAGTACAGTGGTGGAACCACTTGTCAACTGATGTAATCAAGTTACTATTACTTACTATTAGTTACTATTAGTTAACACAGTCAGTACTGTGAAGGAATCACTTGTCAGCTGATGTAATCCATTTACTATTACTTACTATTACTCACTATTAGTTACTATTACTATTAGTTACTATTAGTTACTTCGGACACCTGTTGATTTTAAAAAGAGCAATTTAAAATTCTTCACTTGGCTACTGTGGTAAGACAAAAATACAAACAAAAGTTCATATTTCTTTATTAAAAAGAAATGTACAACTCAATAAACAAATTTATATATTTGGTCACACAGAAACTGGTCTTGTGTATATCAAATGTTCTATGCTAAACATTAAACGTTTTCCCCTTTTTTGCAAAGTAAGGCAACAGTAAGATTGAAACTTTAAGCAACCATGAGTTACAATGACAACTGATACTGTAAATGGACTTTAAAATCTGTATAATCTGTTGTTGCAGCGCAGCAGCAGTGTTCTGATGTATAATCTGTTGTTGCAGCGCAGCAGCAGACAGTGTTCTGATGTATAATCTGTTGTTGCAGCGCAGCAGCAGCAGTGTTCTGATGTATAATCTGTTGTTGCAGCGCAGCAGCAGCAGTGTTCTGATGTATAATCTGTTGTTGCAGCGCAGCAGCAGCAGTGTTCTGGTGTATAATCTGTTGTTGCAGCGCAGCAGCAGATTGTGTTCTGGTGTATAATCTGTTGTTGCAGCGCAACAGCAGGTAGTGTTCTGATGTATAATCTGTTGTTGCAGCGCAGCAGCAGCAGTGTTCTGATGTATAATCTGTTGTTGCAGCAAAGAAGCAGATAGTGTTCTGATGTATAATATGTTGTTGCAGCGCAGCAGCAGATAGTGTTCTGATGTATAATCTGTTGTTGCAGCGCAGCAGCAGCAGTGTTCTGATGTATAATCTGTTGTTGCAGCGCAGCAGCAGGTAGTGTTCTGATGTATAATCTGTTGTTGCAGTGCAGCAGCAGATAGTGTTCTGGTGTATAAACTGTTGTTGCAGCGCAGCAGCAGGTAGTGTTCTGATGTATAATCTGTTGTTGCAGCGCAGCAGCAGATAGTGTTCTGATGTATAATCTGTTGTTGCAGTGCAGCAGCAGACAGTGTTCTGATGTATAATCTGTTGTTGCAGCACAGCAGCAGGTAGTGTTCTGATGTATAATCTGTTGTTGCAGTGCAGCAGCAGATAGTGTTCTGATGTATAATCTGTTGTTGCAGTGCAGCAGCAGCAGTGTTCTGATGTATAATCTGTTGTTGCAGCGCAGCAGCAGTGTTACTGATGTATAATCTGTTGTTGCAGCGCAGCAGCAGTGTTACTGATGTATAATCTGTTGTTGCAGCGCAGCAGCAGCAGTGTTCTGATGTATAATCTGTTGTTGCAGCGCAGCAGCAGACAGTGTTCTGATGTATAATCTGTTGTTGCAGCGCAGCAGCAGCAGTGTTCTGATGTATAATCTGTTGTTGCAGCGCAGCAGCAGCAGTGTTCTGATGTATAATCTGTTGTTGCAGCGCAGCAGCAGTGTTACTGATGTATAATCTGTTGTTGCAGTGCAGCAGCAGCAGTGTTCTGATGTATAATCTGTTGTTGCAGCGCAGCAGCAGCAGTGTTCTGATGTATAATCTGTTGTTGCAGTGCAGCAGCAGCAGTGTTCTGATGTATAATCTGTTGCAGCGCAGCAGCAGTGTTACTGATGTATAATCTGTTGTTGCAGCGCAGCAGCAGCAGTGTTCTGATGTATAATCTGTTGCAGCGCAGCAGCAGGTAGTGTTCTGATGTATAATCTGTTGTTGCAGCGCAGCAGCAGATAGTGTTCTGATGTATAATCTGTTGTTGCAGCACAGCAGCAGCAGGTAGTGTTCTGATGTATAATCTGTTGTTGCAGCAAAGAAGCAGATAGTGTTCTGATGTATAATATGTTGTTGCAGCGCAGCAGCAGATAGTGTTCTGATGTATAATCTGTTGTTGCAGCGCAGCAGCAGCAGTGTTCTGATGTATAATCTGTTGTTGCAGCGCAGCAGCAGGTAGTGTTCTGATGTATAATCTGTTGTTGCAGTGCAGCAGCAGATAGTGTTCTGGTGTATAAACTGTTGTTGCAGCGCAGCAGCAGGTAGTGTTCTGATGTATAATCTGTTGTTGCAGCGCAGCAGCAGATAGTGTTCTGATGTATAATCTGTTGTTGCAGCACAGCAGCAGGTAGTGTTCTGATGTATAATCTGTTGTTGCAGTGCAGCAGCAGATAGTGTTCTGATGTATAATCTGTTGTTGCAGCGCAGCAGCAGATAGTGTTCTGATGTATAATCTGTTGTTGCAGCGCAGCAGCAGGTAGTGTTCTGATGTATAATCTGTTGTTGCAGCGCAGCAGCAGGTAGTGTTCTGATGTATAATCTGTTGTTGCAGTGCAGCAGCAGCAGTGTTCTGATGTATAATCTGTTGTTGCAGCGCAGCAGCAGACAGTGTTCTGATGTATAATCTGTTGTTGCAGCGCAGCAGCAGCAGTGTTCTGATGTATAATCTGTTGTTGCAGCGCAGCAGCAGCAGTGTTCTGATGTATAATCTGTTGTTGCAGCGCAGCAGCAGTGTTACTGATGTATAATCTGTTGTTGCAGTGCAGCAGCAGCAGTGTTCTGATGTATAATCTGTTGTTGCAGCGCAGCAGCAGCAGTGTTCTGATGTATAATCTGTTGTTGCAGTGCAGCAGCAGCAGTGTTCTGATGTATAATCTGTTGTTGCAGCGCAGCAGCAGTGTTACTGATGTATAATCTGTTGTTGCAGCGCAGCAGCAGTGTTACTGATGTATAATCTGTTGTTGCAGCGCAGCAGCAGCAGTGTTCTGATGTATAATCTGTTGTTGCAGCACAGCAGCAGCAGTGTTCTGATGTATAATCTGTTGTTGCAGCGCAGCAGCAGCAGTGTTCTGATGTATAATCTGTTGTTGCAGCGCAGCAGCAGGTAGTGTTCTGATGTATAATCTGTTGTTGCAGCGCAGCAGCAGATAGTGTTCTGATGTATAATCTGTTGTTGCAGCGCAGCAGCAGGTAGTGTTCTGATGTATAATCTGTTGTTGCAGCGCAGCAGCAGTGTTCTGATGTATAATCTGTTGTTGCAGCGCAGCAGCAGATAGTGTTCTGATGGCAGCTTTAATTGTGACACGCCAACACCAACACCAACACTTTGGCATGTAATGTAAGTGTGAACAGCAAACAGTCAGGCTTTTCAGGCGGTGTTGTCACAACGTTATGCAGAGTCCAACAAAGTGCTGTAATGACAACCATCTGCAAAGTTTACCAAGTTTAAGGCTCCAAAAAATTTTCAAAAAATAAAACTATCAATCAGTCATTATTTTGAGGGGGCGTCTTTATATCCCCCCTCCATTAGATGATACATATGATGACCTTTATTAGATGTTGTATTTTTATATTTTAACTGTCTGCTCTTCCATCTGTGCTCCAACACCACTCCACTATATGACATTCATAAAGTACCCCATTGGATGTTATTTTATTTTGTTATATTTCAAATGTAGGCTTTTTCAACAGTGCCCCGGCCCTTTAAGTCCTTGCTTTTTCAAAACGAGCCCCAGTACCTCCACCATTGGCTGTAATATTTCTGGTGTTCTTTTTCAAATGTTTTCTATCCTCCCATTGGTTGCTCTGCACTGTAACTAGGGGCGTGGCGTGGGGCAACGTAGCATTAATTGGCTGTGTTTTTTCTCTGTTGTTTAACCACATTGGCAGCTGATGAGTGCGTGACGAACGAAACAACCTTGTACTTCTGCGTATTAAAGGTTTTTTTTTCCTACACCTATCTTGATATTCTGCTCCTCATTTGTTGAGCACTTTTATCAACACCATTGGTGGTTTCTGAACCCCCCCCCCTCTCTCTCTCTCTATATATATATATATATATATAATGCATTTCAATTTCTAATTTCAATCTCTCGTCAGTGAAGAAATTGTGATGTGCAACATACCATTAACTTTAACTCCCTGCTGAGATGAAATGACCTGCTGATACATCGCAGTTAACTTTACCATCTGAAATGCTTTTATAGGGCAGTTGATGTTGCCTGTTTCCATCAGGGAGGGTGTTCCACATTAGTTACGTCAGCACAGATATTCAGACCTGGAGCTGTCGCTTTTATAGGTCATCTGAGAGTCGATGCTGGACCTGGAACATAAAAGCATCCTCTCGGATTCATGCGTTTGTCTCCTCGCCCACAGCTCTGTCGGGTGAGAGTTCATGGTCCTTTGCTTCAAGGTAATTGTCTCAAATTTGACATAGCTTTCTTTTTCAAGTTCCTCCTCATCTAGAGGTGTGCTACTTCCTCTGCAGTACAGAACGAGAATCTTATAGAGCAGAAAGGCAATGACAGGCAATGCCACGGCGCAGGCAATCCCACCAAGGATCACCAAAAGCTGGTTCGGACCACCGTCATCCACAATGTCCAACGTGTAGAAGTCAATGCAGGGGTCTTTCCTGGCAGCACTACCTTTTGCCACCAGGCAAACGGAGTACCGTAACCCTGGTAAGAGTCCTTCCAGCAGCACCTTACCACTGCCGGTATTGGTCTCCATTGTCCTCTTGGCATCACCCTCATCGTATGGCGAGTACACCACAGTGAGCGGGATGTTGCTTGGCAACCCATCAGCATTCCAGAGCAACACTGCACTATCAGAGGTTTCCTCCACAACTTTCAGGTCTTTGACAGACTTTGAAGCGTCATTCTTTTTGCTCTTTTCATCTGCTGCCAGCTTCTTTCCGTTACTTCCTTGTTGGATCCTTGCAGGTTTTAGGGAGCTTCTCTGTAGACTGGGGCTAGCTGTGGTTCTTCTGGGTGATGTAGACTGTGTTGTCATGGCTGATGAGGGCATCGTGTACACCAGCTCTGGAGAGGCCGAGTTTGAGCCAGCGGTCAGTGGAGGAAGTGTCGTGGCTTGGTTGGTTGTTCCAGTTCCGCTGTTGGGTCCCAGAGGGGGAATTGTGGTACTGATGATGCCAGCAACTGAGAGGGAAATGGTGGCCTCTGCCTTTCCTGCAACATTTTTAGCTTTGCAGCAGTAATTACCAGCATCCTTAAACAAAATCCCATGCAAGCTCAAGATGGACCATCGCACACCATCACCAGGAGACTCTTGGACTATGGAGTTGGGAAAAAAACACACACACAGACATCATCCTAGATGAACTATTATGAACTGTACACTCTAGGACCCTCCATAATGCCATAATGTGTGGTGATTTACAATCAAAATCACTTTTGGTTGATAAGTTGGTGTGCAAATATTGAAACACAAAGATACATCTTTTTACAAAAAGTGGGAAAGCCTCTTCAATGGAATTGTGTTCTAAATGTGATTAAGAATGAATTAGCACATGTTCATTTCTCAGAAGAATATCAAAGTCTTTGTTATTGTACCTGTGTTGTTGACAGCTGAACCATCAGACTTGGCCCAGATAAGGGTTGGAGTCGGGTAACCTGTGGCGTCACAGCGCAGCAGCACATTGCTCCCCAGCGGAGAAGTGATCTTGGTGGCAGAAGTCATGACTGAAGGTTTCACACAGTTGTCCAGTTCTGCCTGCTGGAAGAGGACGCCCACCAGGTTCTCAGGTGCAGAACAGGACAGGAACAGGTCCATCAGAACCACCGGTGTATTGGCCATTTTAGACAACTCGATCAGCTTGGAGATTCTGCAGTCGCAGAACCAGGGATTGTCTTGAAGGCCTGAGGTATGAAAAGGTGAGGAATGGATTGTGATTGTATTGTGATCACTGTGTAAAGGTTTCTTAAGAAAAGCTCACACACGCAGTGAAGAGAGTTTCTTTCTTAAAAGTGTGTTTTTTTTACTTTTACCAAGCCAGTTTAATTTCTTCATCCTTTCCCTTTAAAATCGAGCTGTTTGAAAAGAGTTTGGGGCCCTCATCCTTCGGAGGTTTTGGTTTGACCTTCATCTCAAAGCACTTGTCTGAAACCAGAAGCGGTCTCGGAACAGCACGGGTCGTGTCAGATCATCAGAATCTCTTTTCTTCTCAGTCACCTGACTGACGTGTTGTATGATGTACGAGCCCTGGCTTTCTGTCAACCTCATAACAAATAATCAGATTTTCAACTTTGAAAATATTATAAGACTGATTTGTAAAAAGGAATTAAAAGATTTTGTGGCAAAATTAGAAATGTGCCATTCATGGGCAAAAAAAACAGTTAAAAAAAGGTGATAGGACAAAACTGAAATTTTTTACAGGTTTTTGGTTTTTTCTTTAAACAAGAGTAGGTATGTGAGGTATTCAGCTGACACTGAGCTGTTTTTACTTTTATTAGCCCGATCCTTTTCATTTTAGAGACAGTGGACAAAGAAGTTCAAGCTTCTTTTTCTTGTGTCTTTTTTAAGTTTTGTCTTTTTTCTTTTTTTAATGAACTTCCCATTCCACGTTTTACAGTGGACTGTAATTTCATCCACTGCCCATTCTGGACACATGTCTGTTTTAATGCTAACGTCTTTGTCTTTAGCCACTCCCTAAACCTTTAGCCACCCTCTAAATCTTTAGCCACACCCTAATTCTTTAGCCACTCCCTAAACCTTTAGCCACTCCCTAAACCTTTAGCCACCCTCTAAATCTTTAGCCACACCCTAAATCTTTAGCCACACCCTAAACCTTTAGCCACCCTCTAAATCTTTAGCCACACGCTAAATCTGTCTCTGGCTCCCACCCGTCTCTCCATCCACCTTCCTGACAGCAAACCAGCTGGACTGACCCACAGACGGTGGCACGTTAAACAAAGCTTTCATTCCTGTCACTGGAAAGTGGCAGGAATGAAGGAATGAAGTCTTTGTGGCTTGTTCTGTGGAATACTGAACAAACCGATACAGTTGCAATGGCAAGTGAGATTTTAATTTGCTGAGAGGGAGGCTCGTTTCAGTTGTTCACATGAGTATATGAAGACTTCGTGTTTGTCACTTCTCACACAACATGAAGAGATGCCGTCGTCCCCCCGTTGTTTGTTCGTGCAGCCTAATCCAGTTTCTCCTTCAAGTTCACCAGTGAACACCAGCGGCTTTCCCAGCGGGATAAGCTCGCTGGCCTTAAACATCCTATTAACATTATTAACATTATCCTCTGCCTGCTGCTGTCACACATGTCCCACCAACTCCCCGAGTCTCTTTCACAAACCACACATCTACAACTGCAGAATCCTCACACTTACAATACATCTTAACTTGGAAATAAACGTTTCCTTGATACAGTCTATGAAACATATGGCATACATGTACTTTTTTACACATCAATGCCTTGCTTTTAAAAAAGTCTGACTGAAACAACTGCATAAAACCCAATATTATTCCAAAAAGCTTGTTTTTGCTGGATAACTTATCTTAAACTGTGGGACAGAGAAGAACAGGGTGGCCTTCAGTCTGTTCATGTCATTAGGTACGTATGTCAGGTGTTGAATTGAGGTTATGAACTAGATTCGTGTCTTTTATATGTTACGAGTTTGTTTCAACACAAGCTAAGTGGCTTATGAATGTTTTGTGGAGACACATCTTATAGTGAATACTTCAGTCCCAAAAGCCTGAAAAATAGTGGATTCTTAGACTAAATGGCCCCCGTGGGAACAGAACCCACAACGCTGGCATTTAGGTCTTGACTCTCTTGCTGCAGAGATGACATGACAGGTCTTCAGTTTTGGAAGTTTCAAGAATATAAATGAAAAGCTGTTACCAACAGAATAACCTGGAGAGTCTTCTCACCACTGACCAAGTGGAACTAGTGTGTTTTAAACAGACATGAATGCATCCACACATCCTATAGCAGCACTCGCAGCCTTCTGCTGGACAGGCCGAGTGTGTTTTAGTGGTGAATGGTGTGTTGTTTTTTCTGAGATGTTTGCTCACATGTTCATAAGAAACCACTGGCGTGTGTATTAAATGTCACTCACAACGAAGATAAAGGTGATTTGTCAGGAAAGTCACTACCATCGTACATTTGTAAATCCAAATGCCAGAGCTATAGTTCACAGGAAGTGTGTCTGGCCCTTTACTCCAAACTGTCATCTGCTAGAGTCGACCTCCATCTCGTCTTACCTAGAACCACTTTCTGCGAGGTGTTGGAGGACTCGGGCATTCCGTTGAAGGGCGGCCATATATCCATGAGGTCGGAGGGCAGGGTAGTGATCTTATTGCTGGACAGATCCAGGTAGGTGATATTGAGGAGATAAGGAATGGCCTCCAGGGGAACATTAGTCAGCTTGTTATTGTGTAGATCTAGAGTCCTCAGCCTGCTCATCTCCTTCAGAGACTCCCAGGGAAACACGGAGATCATGTTACCATCCAGCCTCAGCTCATGGAGCACCTTGAGGTTGTAGAAACTTCCGGCGTCCACCGAGGTGATGGAGTTGTAGGTAATCCACAGGTATCTCAGCTCCACCAGGTAGTAGAAGGCTTCTGTTGGGATTCGCCGTACAGCAGTTTTCTCCACGCGTAGTTTGATTGTGTCGACGGGAACGTTGACGGGGATGTCCGACATGTCCGGATCATTGCAGAGCACAGATCTGAGGAGGAAAAGTAGAAGTCTCAGCATTACATGTAAATATCTTAGCATTACATGGCCTTTGTGTGCCCCTAATAGCGGTACATGTCAGTACTGTAGTACTGCTGTTGTGTCATTTTAGAATAGAAAGGTTTGGTAGGCTGTTTTATTTAGAGCACTTATGGACAATTAGTCATCAGTTTGAGTCCCAATAAAACTGTTTTTACATGAGCTGGTTGTTACCTTAAGAACGCCACCGATTGTGTGTGTGTGTGTGTGTGTGGTATTCACTGATTGTAAAGTGCTTTGTGTGGCTACTGCAGCTAGAAAAGGACTGTATAAATGCAGTACATTTACCACGTAAATGTAATAATCTGACTAAGGGTCTTCATTCAGTGGTTCCAGGGAACACATTTTGGCTTCACAGTGCAGTTAAAGGCCCACGTATTTAAGCCAGGTATGGTCTCAAGTATGGTCTTAAGTATGGTCTTTAGTATGGTCTCAAGTATGGTCTCAAGAATGGTCTCAAGTATGGTCTCAAGTATGGTCTCAGGTATGGTCTCAAGAATGGTCTCAAGTATGGTCTTAAGTATGGTCCCAAGTATGGTCTTAAGTATGGTCTCAAGTATGGTCTCAAGTATGGTCTCAAGTATGGTCTTAAGTATGGTCTCAAGAATGGTCTCAAGTATGGTCTTAAGTATGGTCTCAAGTATGGTCTCAAGTATGGTCTCAGGTATGGTCTCAGGTATGGTCTTAAGTATGGTCTCAAGTATGGTCTCAAGTATGGTCTCAAGAATGGTCTCAAGTATGGTCTCAAGTATGGTCTCAGGTATGGTCTCAGGTATGGTCTCAAGTATGGTCTCAAGTATGGTCTCAAGTATGGTCTCAAGAATGGTCTCAAGAATGGTCTCAAGTATGGTCTCAAGTATGGTCTCAGGTATGGTCTTAGGTATGGTCTTAAGTATGGTCTCAAGTATCGTCTCAAGTATGGTCTTCAGGGCTGAAATATGTTCAGATCCGCTCAGCAAAAAGAAAAATATTCATTCATTTCAGAAAGTTGTCTGTTTTGGTGCTATTCAAACCTTTGTACGTTCTTTGTGTTTGTCATCAGCAAATTCTGTCTTTATGGTGTAAACAGGAAACCATGTCTGTACTGACCTGGAGTGGGTGTGTGTCTGTACTGACCTGGTGTAGGTGTGTGTCTGTATTGACCTGGAATGGGTGTGTGTCTGTACTGACCTGCTGTGTGTGTGTCTGTACTGAATTGGAGTGGGTGTGTGTCTGTACTGACCTGGCATGGATGTGTGCCTGTACTGACCTGGTTTGGGTGTGTGTCTGTACTGACCTGGTTTGGGTGTGTGCCTGTACTGACCTGGTTTGGGTGTGTGTCTGTACTGACCTGGTTTGGGTGTGTGTCTGTACTGCCATGGTGTGTGTGTGCCTGTACTGACCTGGAATGGGTGTGTGTCTGTACTGACCTGGTGTGGGTTTGTGTCTATACTGACCTGGTGTGCGTATGTGTCTGTACTGACCTGGTGTGGGTGTGTGTCTGTACTGAACTGGTGTTGGTGTGTGTCTGTTCTGACCCGGTGTGGATGTGTGTCTGTGCTGAACTAGTGTGGTTGTGTGTCTGTGCTGAACTAGTGTGTGTGTGTGTGTGTGTGTGTGTGTGTGTGTGTGTGTGTGTGTGTGTGTGTGTACTGAACTGGTGTGGGTGTGTGTCTGTGCTGAACTAGTGTGTTTGTGTGTGTGTGTGTGTACTGAACTGGTGTGTGTGTGTGTCTGTGCTAAATTGGTGTGTGTGTGTGTGTGTGTGTGTGTGTGTGTGTACTGAACTGGTGAGGGTGTGTGTCTGTGTTGAACTAGTGTGTGTGTGTGTGTGTGTACTGAACTGGTGTGGGTGTGTGTCTGTGCTGAACTAGTGTGGGTGGGTGGGTGTACTGAACTAGTGTGGGTGTGTGTCTGTACTGAACTGGTGTGGGTGTGTGTCTTTGCTGAACTGGTGTGGGTGTGTGTGTGTGTGTGTGTGTGTGTGTGTGTGTGTGTGTGTGTGTGTGCGTGCGTGTGCGTGTGTGTACTGAACTGGTTTCGGTGTGTGTCTGTACTGAACTGGTGTGTGTGTGTGTACTGACCTGGTGTGGCTGTACTGACCTGGTGTGGCTGTGTGTCTGTGCTGGCCTAGAGTGGGTGTGTGTCTGTACTGAACTGGTGTGTGTGTGTGTGTGTGTGTGTGTGAGTGTGTGTACTGACCTGGATTGGCTGTGTGTCTGTGCTGGCCTAGAGTGGGTGTGTGTCTGTACTGAACTGGTGTGTGTGTGTCTGTGCTGAACTGGTGTGTGTGTGTACTGACCTGGTGTGGCTGTGTGTCTGTACTGACCTGTTGTGTGTTTTCTGGCATGGAATCAATCCCATCATCCCACTTAACAACGATCTAATTAATGCAAGTGTTATGAGCCTGAGCACGACCCGCTATCCCATCATGCATCTGTGTTCTGCTGGCAGTTATGGTTTACTTCTCTTCATGACAAAACAAACAGTTTGTGTTCATTACAACACTCGTTTCCCATGGTTTCATCAAATCACATGGACTCTAATTAAACAAATCAGTGTCTAATTAGGGAGCAGAGTCTAAATATTAAAACGTTAAAGTACCGCCACATCCGGGGTAACTGAAGGTACTTCCTGTCCCACAGGCAGGGACCAGAGTCTAAATATTAAAACGTTAAAGTACCGCCACATCCGGGGTAACTGAAGGTACTTCCTGTCCCACAGCCAGGGACCAGAGTCTAAATATTAAAAAGTTAAAGTACCGCCACATCCGGGGTAACTGAAGGTACTTCCTGTCCCACAGGCAGGGACCAGAGTCTAAATATTAAAAAGTTGAAGTACCGCCACATCCGGGGTAACTGAAGGTACTTCCTGTCCCACAGGCAGGGAGCAGAGTCTAAATAGTAAAAAGTTAAAGTACCGCCACATCCGGGGTAGTGTTCATCACAACGTCTCCTGTTGGTGCTGTTATGGCGGTTCAGTCCGAGGAGCAGCTTGGTGGGGTGTGTGTTGTTTTTGTTGTTGTTGTTTGTGTTGACGGAGGCTCCTGTCTGCTCGGTGTCGTTCTGAAGCCATCACACTTTAGCCGTGGTGATTAATGGTGGTGATTAACCTTCACCTTCCCCCGGGGAAGCGAGTCCGACCAAAACCGAGCCCGAGGAAGCGCCGCCGGAGAAAACAAGGCAGCAAGATGAAGACCAGTGTTGCAGGCTGGTCTTCACCTTGCCGCCTCGGCTTCAGGTTCTCCGGGCACACTGCCGAGACCTGCTGAGACCGGATGAGACCTACCGAGACCTGCTGAGACCGGATGAGACCTGCCGAGACCTGCTGAGACCGGATGAGACCTGCTGAGACCTGTCGAGACCTGCTAAGACCTGTCGAGACCTGCTGAGACCTGTCGAGACCTGCTGAGACCTGCCACAGTCCGTGGTTGCTGTGTAGTCCCAGGACAAAGGTAGGACTCCGCAGCAGCAACGCAGCCGACGTGCTCATTTAGAGGACGTGGGTTTTGTAAGGTCTTGTTGCTTTTCTGATGGCGGCCTCAGGGAGGGTTTTGACCCTGGTGGCCTCCTCTACCCAACACGTTAGAAAGGTGCGGAAGTCCGCTGACGTGGTGGTCACGATAAAGATAGAGAGCATGACGCGTGATGCGTGGTGCGTGATGCGTGATGCGTGATGGTGCGTGGTGCACGGTGCGTGGTGCGTGATGCGAGTAGAATGAAGGGAGAATTACCTGGTTGCTGTTCCATCGGCGCGCCCGTGGGAAACGCAGGTGCACTGGGACGGACAGAAGGGACGAGCCACGCCGAGGCAGCCCAGCAGGACATGGGCGTAGAGAAGACAGCGCATCCTTTCAGCGAATGGAGCCCAAATGGTCCAAACACCGGGGAAGAGACATGTGAATCAGGTAAAGCGCGTCAGAGTGAGAAGAAAACAGCAGCAGCAAATAAAGAGAGCTGAATAGAGCGGCACGCATGCAGCACACATGCAGCACACATGCAGCACGCATGCCGAGGATCTGCTTACAGGTGACCTAGCGGCGCGGCGGCGGCGGCGGGGGGGGATTAGAGGAGGATTTCCCCAGGCTGACTGGGTCGGGGTGGGGCTCACGCAGTCTTCTGGACGCGGTGCTAATCCGCTAGTGAGGAGTGGTTTCTCCTCAACAACCAGCGTGGGGCTTTATTTTTAGTCAGTCCACCTTCTCCCCCCGCCTCGTCCAGCCAGGCCAGTCAGGCAGCAGCTGGGGGGGGGGGGGTTGGAGTCTGTCCCGGCAGGCTTGGCATGCTGCTGCCCGGTCCGCTGACTTGTCCCATAGGAAGGACAGTGTCTTGGTGGCTGTCCCTGCCCACACTCCTCTACGGAGATCCCGTTAAAGGATCATCCCGCTGTTTTACAGCCTGGGTCTCATTTTCCTCGTTTTGTTTTTCCATCGTACATATCAGTTATGACGTCACGTTCCAGCAGCTTCGTTCAGCAGATTCTGGACCCGGACGGGACCACCGCTGGACTCAGCTTTACAGCGGTGTCTTATGGGACAACCGACAGACATGTTTCAGCAAGTCCAGTTTAACCCAGTTATCTGAACCAGGTATTTGGAGTGAAAACCACAGTCTAACTGAGACACTGGGGGGGGGGGTGTTGTTTAAATTACAGCTTTAAGACTTTTTGTTGTTTGCTTGTTTGTTTGTTTGTTCTGTATATCAATGATATGTGTTAGGTATCAAGTCTACTGAAATTCAATTTATTTGCGGATGACACCCGTTTGTTTGTTGTGGGGATAATTTACAGGAGCTTTAGGGGTTGGTCACAGCTGAAATGAAAAAGTTAAAAATGTGGTTTGACAAACAAGTTATCATTAAATCTGAACAGAACAGAGCTTATGTTATCTGGAAGTCGTAAAATAGACACAAGTAGAAGAAATGATCAACACCAGTAACACTGAAAGTATACGACAATACATTTCTGAGTGTGGTACTTGACCACTACATGTGCCGGAAGCCTCATAAGACTCGTGAGGAAAGACGGCAAGCAGCCCTGGAGTTGTGGGAGAGGCAAGGAACATTCTGGATCAGACAGCATTACAGTTCTGTATCGTCCGCTCGTACTGCCGCATGTGAGTTACGGTGTGGAGGTATGGGTGAACCGCTACGGAAGCAACCTGCAGTCAGTATGTGTACCACAAAAACAAGCAGCAAGGATAGGACACAATGTAGCACACAATGTAGGACACAATGTAGCACACAATGTAGGACACAATGTAGGACACAATGTAGCACACAATGTAGGACACAATGTAGCACACAATGTAGCACACAATGTAGCACACAATGTAGGACACAATGTAGCACACAATGTAGGACACAATGTAGCACACAATGTAGCACACAATGTAGCACACAATGTAGCACACAATGTAGCACACAATGTAGCACACAATGTAGGACACAATGTAGGACACAATGTAGCACACAATGTAGCACACCAACACACGTATTACATTTGGACTTGGCAGAATGTAAGACTGCACAAATGTACAAAGCAAGATATAATCCACTTCCTGGCAACATACAACAACCGTTGTCAGATGGATGGATGGGGGTCAATCTAAGAGGAAAGTTAATTTTAAGAAGACTGTTCATACCGCTCGTGAAAGTATGTGTATTTCAAATTATGGGGTAAGTTTGTGGAATGGTCTAGATGAAGAACTCAAGGAAAGCACAAGTTTCAATCAAAAACATGTACATATACGTATATATATATATAAATATATATATATGTATATATATATTGAGAGGTAGAAGGATGAGGAGGAGCTTCTGCTCCTCTCATAACCATAACACTCATGGTGGATGCCGTTATTGATCTTTCTTGGAAATCATGGTTATTGTTGTTTTCTTTGTTTCTGTTTTTGTTGTTTCATTGTTTTTATTTTTATTGCTTTTATTGTTTTTTCATTGAGCCATTCTGAGGTAGATATTGAGAATGACATACTCTACTACTACTACTACTACTACTACTACTATTACTACTTTCAGCTGCTCCCGTTAGGGGGCGCCACAGCGGATCGTCCGTTTCCATCTCTTCCTGTCCTCTGCATCTTCCTCCCTCACCACATCCATGACGTACTCTGATGTGTGAAAAACTAAGTTTATCATCATCCTCATCATCAGCTGCTTCTGCGGGGTCAGGTCGCGGTGGCAGCTGAGTAGGGCACTCCAGACGTGCCTCTCCCCAGCACTAACTGTGGAGATGGCACAGATAATAAGAGATGATAAGCTATCCCTTATCCAAACCGCCTATCCTGCTGTCAGGGTGGCGGTTTGGATGCTGGAGCCTATCCCAGCAGTCAGTCATCGGGCGGCAGGTGGGGAGACACCCTGTACAGGCCGCCAGGTTATTAATTAGCTTTATTAATTGAGCATTACAGATGGGGAAGGACATAATAAGTAGTAACTTCCTCCTGCTCCTTTTCGAATATATACTTTTTGTTGAATTCTCTATTGAGAATTCTGTTGGTTTTATGTTTTTCATCTTTTTCTTTTTTTAAATGTATACTTGGTCATTTTTCTTTTATTTTGCGTGTTTAAAATAAAGACAATTAAATTTGATTTGATTTGATTTGATTTGAAGACTCCTGTCCACTGGTCCCTCCTATAAGACACCATTGTGAAGCTGAGTCCAGCGTTGGTCCCCTGTCCAACATCTACTGAATGAAGCCGGTGAGTAAAGTGATATAACTGAAGTCACTTAACTAAATGATGGGGGGGAGGGGGGGATGAAAATAAGACCCAGGTTATAAAAAAGACCTGAAGAAGAACTGGAGTTGGTCCCCAGGTGCTGCAGCTGCCCACTGCTCTTAAACAATACAATGAGTGAGTTAGATATACGATGGATGGGTTAAATATACAATAGAATGAGTTAAATATACAATAGGATGAGTTAAATATACCATAGGATGGATTAAATATACCATAGGATGGGTTAAATATACAGTAGGATGACTAAAATATACAATAGGATGGGTTAAATGTACAATAGGATGGGTTAAATATACAATACGGTGGGTGAAATATACGATATGGTGGGTTAAATATACAATAGGATGAGTTAAATATACAGTAGGATGAGGTAAATATACAGTAGGATGAGTTAAATATACAAGAGGATGGGTTAAATGTACAATAGGATGAGTTAAATATACAATGGGATGAGATAAACATACAATAGGATGGGTTAACTATACAATAGAGTGGATTAAATCTACGATAGGATGAGTTGAATATATATTAGGATAGGTTAAATATACAGTAGGATGGGTTGAATACAGGATAGGATGAGTTAAATATACAATAGGATGAGGTAAATATACAATAGGACAAGTTAAATATATAATAGGGTGGGTTAAATATACAGTAGGATGGGTTAAATATACAATAGGATGAGTTAAATAAAGGATAGGATAGGTTAAATATACAAAAGGATGGGTTAAATATATAATAGGATGGATTAAATATACAATAGGATGAGTTAGATATACAATAGGATGAGGTAAATATACAGTAGGATGGGTTAAATAAAGGATAGGATGTGTTAAATATACAATAGGATGGGTTAAATATACAATAGGGTGGATTAAATATACAATAAGATGAGTTAAATATACAGTAGGATGGGTTAAATAAAGGATAGGATGTGTTAAATATACAATAGGATGAGTTAAATATATAATAGGATGGATTAAATATACAATAGGATGAGTTAGATATACAATAGGATGAGGTAAATATACAATAGGATGGGTTAAATATACAATAGGATGAGTTAAATATACAGTAGGATGGGTTAAATAAAGGATAGGGTGGGTTAACTATACAATAGGATGAGTTAAATATACAATAGGATGGATTAAATATACAATAAGATGAGTTAGATATACAATAGGATGAGGTAAATATACAATAGGATGGGTTAAATATACAATAGGATGATTTAAATATAGAATAGGATGGGTTAAATATACAATAGGATGAGTTAAATATACAGTAGGATGGGTTAAATAAAGGATAGGATGGGTTAACTATACAATAGGATGAGTTAAATATACAATAGGATGAGTTAGATATACAATAGGATAAGGTAAATATACAATAGGATGGGTTTAATATACAATAGGATGATTTAAATATACAATAGGATGAGTTAAATATAAAATAGGATGGATTAAATATACAATTGGATGAGGTAAATATAGAATAGGATGAGTTAAATATACAATAGGATCGATTAAATATACAATAGGATAAGGTAAATATACAATAGGATCAGTTAAATATACATTAGGATGAGTT
Organism: Lampris megalopsis; assembly: GCA_022114975.2. NCBI lineage: Eukaryota > Metazoa > Chordata > Actinopteri > Lampriformes > Lampridae > Lampris > Lampris megalopsis. The sequence continues at coordinate 452,238 of JAJHIY020001536.1, read as the reverse complement.
AAATATATGATAGGATGAATTAAATATACAATTGGATGAGGTAAATATTCAATAGGATAGGTTAAATATACAATAGGATGAGTTAAATATACAATAGGATGAGTTAAATAAAGGATATGATGGGTTAAATATACAATAGGATCGGTTAAATATACAATAGGATGAGTTAAATATATAATAGGGTGGGTTAAATATACGATAGGATGGGTTAAATATACAATAGGATGAGTTAAATATATAATAGGGTGGGTTAAATATACGATAGGATGGGTTAAATATACAATAGGATGAGTTAAATATAAAATAGGATGGATTCAATATACAATTGGATGAGATAAGTATACAATAGGATGAGTTAAATATACATTAGGATGGATTAAATATACAATAGGATGAGGTAAATATATATTAGGATAGATTAAATATACAATAGGATAAGGTAAATATACAATAGGGTGGATTAAATATACGATAAGATGAGTTAAATATACAGTAGGATGGGTTAAATAAAGGATAGGATGTGTTAAATATACAATAGGATGGGTTAAATATACAATAGGATGAGTTAAATATACAATAGGATAGGTTAAATATACAATGGGATGAGTTAAATATATATTAGGATAGATTAAATATACCATAGGATAAGGTAAATATACAATAGGGTGGATTAAATATACGATAAGATGAGTTAAATATACAGTAGGATGGGTTAAATAAAGGATAGGATGTGTTAAATATACAATAGGATGGGTTAAATATACAATAGGATGAGTTAAATATACAATAGGATAGGTTAAATATACAGTATGATGGGTTAAATATACAATAGGATGGGTTAAATATACGAAATGGTGGGTTAAATTTACAATAGGATGAGTCAAATATACAATAGGATGAGGTAAATATACAGTAGGATGAGTTAAATATACAATAGGATGGGTTAAATGTACAATAGGATGAGTTAAATATACAATAGGATGAGGTAAATACACAATAGGATGGGTTAACTATACAACAGGGTGGATTAAATATACGATAGGATGAGTTAAATATATAGTAGGATGGGTTAAATATACAATAGGATGAGGTGAATGTACAATAGTATGAATTAAATATATAATAGGTTGGGTTAAAATACAATAGGGTGAGTTAAATAAAGGATAGGATGGGTTAAATATACAATAGGATGAGTTAAATATATAATAGGATGGATTAAATATACAATAGGATGAGTTAGATATACAATAGGATAAGGTAAATATACAATAGGATGGGTTACATATACAATAGGATGATTTAAATATAGAAAAGGATGGGTTAAATATACAATAGGATGAGTTGAATATACAGTAGGATGGGTTAAATAAAGGATAGGATGGGTTAACTATACAATAGGATGAGTTAAATATACAATAGGATGGATTAAATATACAATAGGATGAGTTAGATATACAATAGGATAAGATAAATATACAATAGAATGGGTTAAATATACAATAGGATGGATTAAATATACAATAGGATGAGGTAAATATACAATAGGGTGGGTTAAATATACAATAGGATGGGTTAAATATACAATAGGATGAGTTAAATATACAATAGGATCGATTAAATATACAATAGGATAAGGTAAATATACAATAGGATCAGTTAAATATACATTAGGATGAGTTAAATATATGATAGGATGAATTAAATATACAATTGGATGAGGTAAACATTCAATAGGATAGGTTAAATATACAATAGGATGAGTTAAATATATGATAGGGTGGGTTAAATATACGATAGGGTGAGTTAAATATAAAATAGGATGGATTAAATATACAATTGGATGAGGTAAATATACAATAGGATGAGTTAAATATACAATAGGATGTATTAAATATACAATAGGATGAGGTAAATATACAATAGGGTGGGTTAAATATACAACAGGATGGGTTAAATATACAATAGGATGAGTTAAATATACAATAGGATGAGGTAAATATACAATAGGATAGGTTAAATATACAGTAGGATGAGTTAAATATACAATAGGATGGATTAAATATACAATAGGATGAGGTAAATATACAATAGGGTGGGTTAAATATACAATAGGATGGGTTAAATATACAATAGGATGAGTTAAATATACAATAGGATGAGGTAAATATACAATAGGATGAGTTACATATACAGTAGGATGGGTTAAATGCAGAGAACACATGTCACTGTAACCTGTACAATGACTAAACAAAGTGGCTTCCGTATTCTTTAACAAACCCCCACATGAACGGATCAGCGATGAGCATGTCAGTCTGAAGCAAGGGTGTGTTGGATGACCACTGGGCCCAGTAGGAGTGTTAAGTTTCAAGCTTGCATGTACAGCGTGATGAAGAGTCAGTATTCAAATAGTTGTATTATCATATTTGATTTAAATCTGATTGCTGCAGCACAATTAGAACTTCCTATGAAGTTAAGGTTTCTCTTGTCCTCTAATTTTGAAAGAGGGATCTGGTCTCGTGGTGTGTTGGACTCAAGGCTGAGCTGGAGGCTGTGAGGCAGGTGTGTCTGACACCAGAGTGCCATCTGTACCCACACCCTGATTTATCACCCGGCACTGTGCAGCAGGCAGGCGAGTACAGGCACACACTGTAACTGACTGTGTGTGAAACATCCATAACATGGCCCTTAACTCACGCGCACACACCCATGCACAGGGTGTGGTGCCATTATTACCAAAATACAAGATTTTCCATCATGATGTGAGTATTTTTCACTTTGGCTGGGTTGAGTTGGGTTTGGTTTGGTTGGGTTGGGTTGGGTTTGGTTTGGTTGGGTTGGGTTTGGTTTGGTTGGGTTTGTTTGGGTTGGGTTGGGTTTGCTTTGTTTGGTTGGGTTTGTTTGGGTTTGTTTGGGTTGGGTTTGGTTGGGTTGGGTTGGGTTTGCTTTGTTTGGTTGGGTTTGGTTGGGTTGAGTTGGGTTTGTTTTGGTTGGGTTGGGTTTGTTTGGGTTGGGTTTGGTTAGGTTTGGTTTGGTTTGGTTGGGTTGGGTTGGGTTTGGTTAGGTTTGGTTTGGTTGGGTTGGGTTGGGTTGGGTTTGTTTGGGTTTGGTTTGTTTGGGTTGGGTTTGGTTTGGTTTGTTGGGGTTGGGTTTGGTTAGGTTTGGTTTGGTTTGGTTGGGTTTGGTTGGGTTGGGTTGGGTTTGTTTGGGTTGGGTTGGGTTGGGTTTGGTTGGGTTTGTTTGGGTTGGGTTTGTTTGGGTTGGGTTTGGTTAGGTTTGGTTGGGTTGGGTTGGGTTGGGTTTGGTTTGGTTGGTCTGTTTTAAATGCCATTTGTGGAATTACAAATGTCCATTTATCTTCTACAGGAACAGGAGCCAAACAGCCATGCCAGCAGAAAAGCAGTGGATGCTGCTCCTGTAAATCCTCTGTGGATGAAAGAGGTGAAAATAAAAACGTGGAAGGGCAAAAGACCGTCAGACTCACACCAGTCACATGAATGAGATGTTTCTGATCCACTGAATGTTAACAATACTACTATAGTATATTCAATACTTAATAACACATGATGACAAATAACGGGGTATGAATGTTCTGTTATCTGAACAGCTCGTCTTTGATTCTTAAACCGTCCTGATGGGAGTCTTTGTTCTAGATGTTTAACCGTTGAAGGGCCCACATTGTGCGGTGCTGGAGAAAAGGACATTAGGATTCGACACACAAGTAAAATATGAAAAAGGTTGGTCAAACATATGAAGGAAATGCTTTTTGAGACAAGCGAGAGCAATTCCTAAATCTATCACCTATGATTTCTGTTTGTCATGACACAGCATCATGGCACGTTGTCCGTCTGAGGAGAGAGATCCTCCTCTGCTGCTCTCCCTGAGGATTCTTCCTAGTGTTTCTCCCTGTTAACGGGTTTTAGGGAGTTGTTCCTTATCTGATGCGAGGGTCTAAGGACAGGATGTTGTGTTGCCGTAAAGCCGGCAACACAACGGCAGCGTGCAGCACCACTCCTCAAAATACAGCTCATCAGGTTTTCTAAATGTCTTCTACGAGGTTTTACTTGATAGCGCTACTGTGCATAAAGACATACACAGAAAAGCTGATGTAGAACTAGAGTATCAACTGTGTTTTGTCAGTATTCTCCCATTCACTGAAGAATGGTTCTGGTTTTCTACAAAGATCCTGCAAATCGTAGAATTACCACAGATTCACAGTTTAACGCAGTGAAAGACCACATTTATGTCCCCACATGTCATGAAACCTGAGGAAGAAAGGGAGATGTGGACTGGTGAGTCGGGATGAGGCCACACGGTGCCAGATGTGGAACATCTGCTGCGTGGTGGTGCTGAGCAGAGGGAAGGGGGTGGTGGGCTCAGCGTGTCTGTGGGGGGAATGTTCAGCAGACTCAACCAAAGACGGACAGGAGACGTGTGTTATTCAACAAGTACACAAGTGAATTTTATTTATGCAAGCAAATTTGATCAAACAGGTCAAATAAGCCACTTCAAGCTGTTGGCACATGAAGGTAAAAAACAGATTCAATCTAAAGCCTGCTGCTAAGCATCGGTAGTGAAAGTACAAAAGACCAATACAAGGGCACGAGGAGGGAGGGAGGGAGCTGAAAGCGTTTTCTTCAGATCATTACTGAGCAACGTTTGGTACAAGTATTCATTTGAAGACAGACTAACAAACTAAACGGACACAACTGAGGACTACGGTGTCTAGCGGAAGCAGAAGCGTGGAGAGGTCAGCACTGCACATCTAGACAAAGGGGCCGATTCAGCAAGACAGTCAAAAGTGTAAAAATGAACAAGTGAAATAAACTCTTAAGTCAGTAATACTATACTTATTATTAATGCATGTCCATGCCACAGAAAACATCAAAATTCACAGTCTTTACCTAACAGTACAGTTATCCAACTGGGAGTTGAACACCGATGCGCTTACATCGAGAGAGCACAGAAATGGTTGGATTAAAGTAGCTTTATTAGAAATACTGACAAAACAAATACTGCCAGGCAATGAGAGGACGGGCCACCTTTACAAGTCCTGGGGTACCAGGATGTGTTAGCAAGACAATCAGACTCTTACCATCATCAACAACATTACTGTGACACACACTTTCTCACATCAGGTGCTGCCATGGAGAATTGCCGTTACACCAGCTAGTTTTTTTAACTTTATGTTCACTGAGACGGACAGATGGAGGGTGGCGGGGCCCACACTGATCTCCTCTTCTTCTTCTTCTTCTTCTTCTCACATGAGTTCTCCTGGAACTGAAGTGCAACATATGGGTATGCTTTGATATAGCGATATTTACAGTGCAGAGTTCTGCAAAAAACGGGACCTAGTCTAGTATCTGTAAAGATTCGCCCTTAGGAACTTAAAAAAGGGGTTATGAAAACAAGTTTGGATGTGCTTCTGTGGGTTTACCTGTGATCAAAACACAATATCATCAGCCTACAACAACACTTTACCTTCCATGATTCCTCGAATACCTTAAAGGAACCCACCCATCGGTGTTGGTGACCCAACTGGGTGTTCCTGTCTCAGACATGTTTAACAGGCTGCGACTAATATTTCATTTCTTCTAATAATTTGACTTCTGTGTTGGTCCTTCTGTTATAGAGCATCACTAAAAAACAGAGTGGAGGTAAGATGTGCGTTACCTCCTTGTCAAAGTAATCTGAATCCCTGGGAGTAATGGTATCTCGGAGGCTTGTGATGCCTCTTAGTTGCTTTGTGAGAATTCAGATACTGAGCGTCCATTCACATACAGCACCTACTTCTTATAACACCAACACAAAAAACATGAACCAAGTGCTTGGAACCCCTGTGAGGCCCCAAATGACTCTCACAAAAATTAGCAAAAAGAAAACAAATAAATACACAAGCAAAAAAATTCACTTTGAATCAAATTAAAAAATATTACAAAATGAAAGCAAATCTAGTATATCGTTCAATGTCATAAAAACAAAAATAAGCAGAAACACTACTTACTGCTACCTCTGACTCCACTATCTACTAAATGACTACCTGCACTAAACAACTGGTACTTCATGATAATTAACTGCCATAATAATTTTAATGATTACCGTCCGTGAGAGAGGTATAGGAGCTTTTAATCTGAAATGCTGTTTGTGGCTGGGGAGGGTCATGTAATGTCTTCTGCCTCCAGACCAGTTTGTCATATGACGCACCAGTGACATGGCGGCAGAGAGGGAACCCATGGTGCCACCTGCCACCTGCCCACTCTGGAGGGAATGGTAGAGAGACTAAGGTAGAAAGAGAGAGAGAGAGAGAGAGAGAGAGAGAGAGAGAGAGAGAGGGAGAGAGGGGGGGGGGGAGAGGCAGAAATGGCAGGTCTGGCCTCCTGCTGGTCTTTATGTATAGGCGTTGAGACGCTCTTTGGAGCGGGTAGAGTGAATGTCATGGAGCTCCTGTTCCTCCTTTGACTTGATGTCTTCGTACTTCTGCATCCGGCAGGCATCCTTCACATAGGCCCAGTTAGCCGACAGCACCATCAGGTAGTGGATCTGTGTGGGAGTCAACCCAGTCAGAGTTTAAAGGTGCTGTGTGTCATGGTTATATGATACTGAAGCATAGTATGACTAGTAAATATTTTAACATGACTAGTTAATATCTTAACATGACTAGTAAATATGATAGTAGGACAAGTAAATATCATGGAATGACAAGTTAATATCTTAATGACTCGTAAATATTACAGCATGGCTAATAAATATTATACTATGTCTAATAAATATCATACTATGACTGGTAAATATAGTATGACTTGTAAATATCTTAAAATGACTATCAAATATCATAGTATGACTAATAAATAGCTTAATATGACTAGTAAATATTATAGTATTACTAGTAGATATGTTAATATGTCTGGTAAATATAATCATATGACTTGTAAATATCATAGTATGACTAGTAAATATGATATGACTCATAAACATCATAGTTTATATGTCTAATATAAATAGTATAAATATTGTAGTATAGTCTAGTATAAATATCAGTATGACTATTAATTATTACAGTATGACTTGTAAATATCTTAATATGACTAACAAATATCACAGTACTTCCACTGCTACGCTGACGTCCAGTTCTACATATCCTCTAAATCCATCACTGCTGCAACTCACCACAATAATATAATATAATATAATATAATATAATGTAATATAATATAACAAAATAAAATATAATAATAACCACA